>APFE030732847.1:75887-119671 GCA_000404065.3 Pinus taeda | reverse complement strand
GGCACTTTATCCTACTTACTCCAATTATCTTGAGTCATTGCAAGAAAATGGAAATCTCAAAGATATAACCTTTGACTCTCTTGTGAAAAAAATTTCTGAAAGAGAGAAAGCTTTTGGAAAGAAGACAACCCTTGAATCTTCTGAAGAGACTATGTGCCTTGCTCATAAAGAAAAGCATCCTGCTCAAGATTCTACAAGAGGAAGAGGAAGATATTTCAGAGGCAAGGGGGGCAGACATTCTCAAGGAGAAAAGGCAGATTTTCACTGCATTCACTGCAAAAGAAATGGATCACATGATGCCTCTACATGCAAGCTACCATGGGACAAAATTGAGCAGAAAAGAAATCAACAGAAAGGTAAAACTGATGATACAGACAAAGGTAAAGCACCTGAATCCGCTCACTATGTTGAGGCACAATGTAACATTGGAGTAAATGAACATTTCTTTAATGCTTCACTTGCTTCTTGGAAAAATGATTGGTTGCTTAATTCAGGAGCAACCTGTCGCATGACTCATAGAAAATATTTTTTTGAAGATTTCGCTGACAATGTTGATGGAGCAGTATACTTTGCAAATCAATCAAAAATCAAGCCATCATGGCTTGGCACAATCAAGCTTAAACTACATGGTCTTCCAGACTTACTTCTGGATCATGTTCTATATCTCCCACAACTCAAGAGAAACTTGTTGTCCTTGGTCCACATTCGCCAGCATGGTCACTCCATGTACCTTCTTATTATTGAGTTATTTCCTCCTAGGTCAATGCTTCCCCTTTTCCTTTAGCCTTTTCCACTTTCTTTTAGATAGAATTGTAAAATATTCTTGAAATAGACTCTAAGAAGTTGAAAGTGTTCTTCCACTTCTCTTCTTCTACTAAAGTCTTTAACTGAAAATCCCTCTTGTATTTCATGAACTGCAATGATATTTTATCGTAGATATTGGATTATACAAGTGTAACATCAGGTCCCTAAAATGGAAAAGCACTAATGCCTCAAAATATTATTTGGCTCTCTTGATTTCCTTCAACTGATATGCTCCCAAGTGTAAATGCATGTGTGGCCAAGGATGCTTGTTGGTCCGTGAGAGAGCTTCAACTACCATTTTGTAAACAAGACATGTTATTTCTTGAATCATCACTCTCTTAGTTACAAATATGGGCGATGGGTAGGGAGTTTTAGTCACTTCAAAAATCTCAAGGTAAATTCCATCTTGGTCCACAATTCAGTAACCAACTGAGGGTACCACCTACCCTACCCTTTTACACATACACTAATCGAAGAGGCTGTGGGAAACCTAAAAAATCAAAGTGCTCAAAATTTGATGGAAATAACGCCATGTTGATGAGCTTGGTGAGACCTTTCCAACAACATCAGAAACACCTCAAACAAAGCTCATATGAAAAAGTTACGACAAGTTAAAGTTTTGGTCAAATAGGGAAAAAATCAAATTCAAAGTCAAAGGATGATGTGGCAAGTGTTGAATTGGTACTTTGTACCAATAATGTCAACAGGATGACATAGAAGCACTAGCATGTACCATATGTAATCCAATTATGGCACATATGGCACGTAGAAGGACCACTAGGAAAGTGTCATGTGGCACCACAAGGGCACGCCCTGGTGGTGCCACATGGCACCGTTGTACATGACTTGGCAGTGACCATGCAATTCAGTGGTAGGTGACATGGACTGGCTGAATTTTGAAGTGGCCCATCCAAGGTTGTCATGTGGCAGAACCCTGTTCTAATCAAATTTGGCATATGACAAGTTTGGCAAGGCTCCAATTAAATTTGGACCATCACTAAGTTGGTCATTCAGTCAAATTTGGTGGTTTTAGCCAAATTAGTGGCTAAACCTGGTGAAATTTTTAGCGAATCTCTAATTAGTGACAGTGCTAAGTTGGTGGTATGGTGAAATTTTACCGTTTTGGCCAAACTAATGGCTAAACCTGACAACAGTTTTAATGGAGCTCAAGACCGAGTTAACAACAATATTAAGTTGGCAATTTTGGTTAAATTTGGTGGTGGTTGTGCTAAAGTTAGCAGCGGTAATCGACATGGATTGCAATGCAAAGCCTATTTTTATTGTAGAAAGAGCATTGTTGTGACATGGATTTTGAGGCAGAGAGCCCATAAGGGACCCAGAAATGATGGTGAAAAAATTATTAGAAGTTTATACTCATTCTTCTTAGAATTTTGGGAGGAATCCATTGGTGTATTCATCATTATGATTCAAGCAATATATTTTAGGGCTCATGGTTAAATCCCTCGCGTGCCATTAATTTTTGGAATGTTTTACTAGATGAAGTTGCACTTGTCAATATTCAAGTTTAAACTCATTCTTCTCAAAAAATTTGAAGGAATCCACTAGTGAAGACAAAATTTGGGTTTGATCAACAGAACTGAGGGCTCATGTTTTAAAGCCCACAAGTGCCTTTAATGCTTGGCATGAATTTCGAGTCAAAGATGCACCTTTCAAAACCACGGCCATGTTTACAGTCAAAAGTATCAGAATGACAAGACGAACATATTGGTGTTGTGTTTGTTGAGTTTTGAGTAGTGGATCTGAATGCTCATGTTTGACGTTGTTGTCGTTGCTACAACACCCTCCAAAATTTTGTCCTACACCTAATTTTTGGAGCCTACTTTGACCTTGTAAGTTGTTGGCTATAGCAGAGGTAATCTAATGCATATACTCTAAGTTTTCTAGTACCTTTGCAAAGAAACCTAAAGTGTCATCTTTTGGCATAGGAAGTGTCGCATATCACAAAAGAGGAGTTATGGGTCATCTCAAGGGGTAATTTTGATGTCAATGAGTTCTATTTATAATATATACATGTATTAGACTCATTCCCAAAGTTTCATGCATTAGCGCACTAATGTTGTCATTGTCGTAGCAAAGTACATCCTAAGTGTCACACTTGGAGGAGGTTGTTGTATTATCATCGCATCAAGGGGATCATATTTCTTTTGTGTACAGAGTGTTCAACATTGTTTCGTCAATTGTTTAGAGTGTGTGTGACCATTCATAAGTCTAATCATGCTTTCACTTATACCTCACTAATCCCACACTTAGTCAAAATCTAGAAAGTTTCATGTCCAATCAACTTGACCTCACTTAACCTCCTTGAACTACACATTACATAATAGAAAGCCTCAAGTTGATCCCTTGCCTCCTAGAACTTCTCAATACATAGTTCTTGCCTCCAAAGACTGCACATTGCATAGTCACAGTGCTCAACTTTTTCCCCTTGACCTCCACAACTGCACAGTTCATCCTCCCAGTTAGACTCCATATGTGCATTGCGTAGTGACAAGCATCAAGAAATATCCCTGCCTTCCTGAAATGCACAATTTCGCAATCTCCTGGCCTCTCTCTCTCTCTTATACTACACATTAGGAAGTCTCATGGCTAAAGTTTGCCTCACCAAGCTCCTCAACTATGCATTCATCTTGCCCGGGCCTCCAGAATTTCACATTGCACAGTCTCAAGCTTCAGTCCATCACTCCTGGCCCCTAAAATTATGCACTAAAGCAATCCCTAAGTCTGCCTCTTAGTCCAGCACATACTTCCAACTCAATCAACATTTTTCATGAAGCAAGCTAGACTAGAATATTTCAAGAACGATTTCACCTTGTCATGAGTGATATTCAGTTGTAGATATTGTACTTTGTCATGATAGGATTATGATTGAGTAAAAGAAGGAGTCCATGTTAGAAGACAATTATGATGCTATAAAGACAAGTTGATCATTGAGCAAGGAGATGAAGGGACATTAGATTACGACAAAAGTTGGAAGACCAAGATCAGAGTGGAGACTCCCCATATTCAAGCCTCATGAAGGAGGAAGAGAAAGATAATATACCATCTCTCAAGAAGACACAAGGATAACAACAAAGAGACTAGATTAGCATTGCCACATCATCATCAAGTCCATGCCATTAGTGTCAAGTCATGTCTTGTCGAGGTGTCACTTCAAGACATCAAATGATTCATCATGTGCCACATCATTTGTGGACATAATTATGTAATTTTCAATATTATGAAAAATGTAATGTAAAGTTGAATTTCAAGAGTCACCTATGGAATGTGAAAAGTCATGTAGATGTGAAAGATTCATGTGGAAATTTGAAAATTTAATTGGAAGCTCAAGAGTCATGAGGGAAGTCCAATAATCACAAGGGAGGTGAAGAGTAATCTCATTTGTTATATATACACCCTCATAGCTCAAGCAAAGGACTTTTCACCTTGTCTTATCCAACTAGGCATTAGAGAGGAAGATAGTTCTTTTGGATAGTAGGTGGTAGCTCCAATGCTCCATAATTGGAGGTAGTGATGTTAATTGTATCTATGTATCTTGGAACTTTTGCTTAATATATGAAGCTCATTGAGTCAACACGCTTTCATGCATATATTGTAAAAATTTAAGACTATTCTTTGAATGTTTGCGTTGTATGTTGTTATAATTTTGTAATAAAGAAATTGAATTATTTATGTGGCTTTGGTGCATATCTTGTTGAATGTGTGTTGTAATTATTTTAACGATCATTTTTTCTATGTGAACTATTTCGCTAGTTCTCTAATGATTCTTTCATACATATGCTTGTGTGCCTTTATTAGATTAGTACTACTACTCTTCTCTTCAAGAATCACTTTATTTCACTTTTGGTGGAAGAACCTTGATACATCTTACAACTGAACATTTCATAAGGCATACTCACTTTCTCATTCAAAAGTACACGTGCATTTCTCTCTTGTGCTAACCATTGAAGCAAGGCAAATCTTTAAGAATAATGGCAGTCATGCCTTAATTCCGGAAGGACTACTATTCCAAATGGTGCAAAGTCTAATTGAGACTTTTCATCAAGGAGACCCCCTTGCATGTTGGAGGGTTGCAACACCGTCAATAGAAGCCCGCATGTGTCATTAATTCTTTCACATGATTTTCGAGGAAAAGTTACCTTCGTTCAAAACAAGGTCGAGCTTATAGTCAAAAGTTGTAGAATGGCAAGATATACCTATTGATGTTATGTTTGTTTATTTTGAGTATTTGGTTGAGCGCCTTAGCATGAAACCCAATGTAAGTTCCATGCATTTATGTTTTTTTGGCCCCTTTTTGGAAATTGAAAGAAGTTGAAAGTATATTGCAGATTTTGGTGATATTTGTATACTACAATAAGGCAGAAAGACCTAAATTATTGCATAGAATTCATTAATTGTGTTTTGCATGTAGACCAAGATGGTGCAATGTTCACAAAAATAAAATTCTGACACTTCGTCAAAAGTATTCATGTCTATAGTCAAAATTCTTAGAATTCTGATACGAGTTTGATCATCATGGTGTAATTTGAGTCTGACTAGCAAATTCAAGGAGCACCTATGCCACCAGATTTCAAAGGGTCCATTTTGTTCCACATGCTTGTGAGAGGTCAACCCATTCAAAGGAGATTGTCTCTTTGTGGGAGTGACATCACCACTTGCTTGTGAGAATCAACTCTTTACTTTATGCACGGGAGCATCTCTTTGATAATACCACTTGTTGTGGGAATTCTTCTACCATTGATGATGTGGGAATTCAACCCTTTGTAAAGGAGAGTATCTTGAAGAGCAGAATGAAATGGTTTTTGGATTGAGTGAGCCGAAGATGTAGCCTACATTAGGTGAACTCTGTTATCAATTCATTGATCTCTTTTCATATGTGATTGATCTCTTGTCTCATGTTTTATTATTCTTGTTTCATTTCTACAATTATGTTCAAGAACATGCATTAAATAATGATAGAGAGAAAAAAAGCACATTAAGGAATGTTTTGATTCAAATTGGATTCAAGCCTCTTAATGCAATCAGGTTAGAAGATCACTATTAATAATTCAAGTCTAGTTTAAGGGAATTTAGACCATATCAAGTTTGGGATTAGTTTCTTCCCCATATTTGGATCAACTTTGGTATCAAAGTAGGTCCAACAAGGATTGTAGATATTAGATCAAAGATGGTAAAAGCACCGAAGGAATCATTGCTCAAAGAGATAGAGGAAATCAACTAGAGCATTCAAGAAGAGAATGCTAAGTTGAAGAGAATTCAAAGGATGAAAAAAATAAATTGTGAATTTAGTTGTAAGCCATGGAATAGGAATTGGTGAAGTTGCAGTATGATGAAGGCTTAGTGGAGCCATCCTCAATAGTCGATCTAGAATCAACAACAAAGGTAAACATTATCAATTATTCTTCAACTTTATGTTCCTATTATGATGATGATTTTGGTTCTTTTGAAAAACACACTATAGGAATTTCCTTGAAACAAATGAAGAAATTGGGATATGAAGGAAGAGGCCTTGGAATAAATGGGAAGGGAATTATGAATCCCATCCAATCAATATAACTACCTCAATATGTAGGATTAGGCTATGGAAGAGATGAAGATGGAACATTCTACAATTCCACTGAAGAAAGAAATTCCAAAACACTTACGAAAGGAACTCCAAAGCCACAAAAGAAAGAGAGTTTTCAAGCAATGAACCTGATTCAATGTGGGATGGTGAGAGTGCATCACACCATTCCAACAATTATGATTGCAAGTCATTTCCAAAGGGAGGTGGGAATTTCAAAGGAATAGCTATGGAAAGCTCTCCTCACTAGGTCTACACCAAAGACAACCACTCAAGGTACAACTATTCCAACAATCCATTTGATTACAAGAAAATTGACAAGCAAAGTTTATGGCATAAAAAAATTGTCTACAATTGTGGTTTGAATAACCAGGAAGGAGACATGATATAAAGACCATTTTCCACATCAAGAGAAAAGGAAGGGAAAGAAAGTTTGGATGAATAAAACCATTGCAACCATTGAAACTAGAGCAGACATCATAAATCTAAATGTTGGGAATTCCATCCAAAGTTATGTCCAAAGGAGGAGAAGAAACTTGGGAAAGCACCTATAAATTAACCAACATATGAAGCAACTCATGAAGCAAGTCAACTACAGGAAGAAGGCTAGTTATAGAAATGACATGAGATGGAACACATGTTTTCCTTGATGACTAGAAGGATGAATAGCCTACTTGAGAGACCTGATAAATAACCATCATTATAAATCATTTGTTTCTTTTAGGATCTCATAGATGGGAAAAAATGTGTAAAAGTGATGAAATCTATAACATCACTTATGAATGAAAAATAGTGATATTTTAGACCTTCGCTAGGTCGCAAATAGTATGGGTTCTAATTAGAAAAAACATGTATGATCTTTGTATGTAACTTTTGGGGTCCAAAATTCCTTTAGAGGGGATTAATCATCCAAGAGGCTTTGGGAAACCTAAAAAATAAAAGTGCTCAAAAGTCGATGGAAATAGTGTCAATTCGATGAGATCGGCAAGACCTTTCCAATGGTGTGAACAACACCTCAAATTGAGATTGTATGTAAAAGTTATGGCCACTAAACATTTTGGTCAAAATGGGAAAATTTCAAAGTCAAAGTCAAAGGATGACAGGGCAGGTGTTGGGTTGGTAGTTTGTGCTCCTGATGTTAGCACGTTAATGTGGCAGTACTAGGATGTGTCACATGTTAGTGATTTTCGACACATTTGATGCCTATATGGACTAATAAGAAAGTGCCACATAGCAACACTAAGGAGTTCCATGTGGCACCATCGTACATGATGTGGAAGTGATTATGAAATCTAGTGGTAGGTGATGTGGAGTGGCTAACTCCCGGAGTAGCCTAATCTAGGGGTACTACATGGAAGACCCCAATTCCCCTATCAAACTTAGCATATCGCAAGTTTGGCAGAGATCCTGTTAAATTTGGACCATGGCTAAGTTGGCAGTCTAGTCAAATTTGGTAGTTTTGGCCAAAATAATGGCTAAACATGGTGATATTTTTAGTGGAGCTCCATACCAAGTTAGCAGCAATGCTAAGTTGGATGTCTGGTCAAATTTGGTGGTTTTGGCCAAACTAATGGATAAACATGGTGAAAATTTTAGCAGAGCTTCAAATCAAGTTTGTGACAGTGTTATGCTAAATCTATGGTGGTTGTGCTAATGTCAGAGGAGGTACTTGTCATGAATTCTAATGGAATGTTTGTATTTATTATAGAGAGGATTGTTTTGACATAGATTTCAACGCAGTGAACCTGTGAGGGGACTCGAAATAACTGTGACATAATTATATGAACTTTATACTCATTCTTCTTATAATTTTGAGAGGAACCCATTGGTGTAGTCTTAATTGTGATCTGAGCTACAAAACTGAGGGTTCATGGCTGGAATCCATGTTTGTTATTAATGATTGACGCATTTTACGAGACAGAGTTACACTTGTCAAAAGACAATCAAATTTATACTCATTCTTCTTAGAATTTCGAGAGGGATCCCCGGGTGCAAACCAAATTTGGATCTAAGAAGCATATCTTAAGTCAAATGTTTGAAAACACACATGTACCATTAATTCTTGGCACAAATTTCGAGGCAAATATTTAACTTTAATAACAAGGTCATGTTTATAGTCAAAAGTATCAAAATGATGAGACAAACCTGCTAGTGATGTGTTTGCTAAGTTTAGATCAGTGGATTTGAAGACTCATGTTTAAAGCCCACATGTGTCATTAATGATTTGGCACAATTTTCGAGGCAAATTTGTACTATTTTGAACAACGTTGAGCTTATATTCAAAAGTTTTAGAACGATGAGACAAACCTGGTGATGTCGTGTTTGTTAACTTTTGATCATCTGGTTGAGTGCCTTGGCAATAAACTCAATGTAAGTTTCATGCATTTATGGTTTTGTTTGCCTCTTTTGGGAAATTGCAATTGGATGAATGTATATTGCAGATTTTGGTGATCTTTGTATGCTACAATAAGACATAAAGATTTGAATTATTATAGAGAATTCATTGTTTTAATTTTTCTTGCAAACCGAGATAGTACGGTGCTGAAGAAAAGGCCATTTTGATACTTTGTCAGAAAGTAGTCATGTTTACGGTCAAAACTCTCAGAATTCTAAGCCAAGTTTGATGATGATGATGTAATTTAAGTCTGAGTAGCATATTCAAGGAGGACCTCTATCATTGGCTTTGATAGAGTCCATTTTGTTCCACATTCTTGTGAGAGATCGACCCATTCAAAGGAGATCTTCCCTTTGAAGGAGTGACATGACCACTTGCGTGTGAGAATCAACTCTTTACTTTGTTCCTAAGATAATCTCTTTGATACTTCCACTAGTTATGGGAGTTATTTACCACTAATTATGTGGAAATTTAACCCTTTGTAAAGGAGAGTATCTTGAAGAAAAGAATGAAATGGTTTGTGGATTAAGCGAGCCCATATACGTATCCCACACTAGGTGAACTCCATTATCAATTCAATCATCTATTTTCATATGTGAACTCTTGTCTCGTGTTTTATTATGTTTGTTTCATTTCCGCAATTATGTTCATGAACATTCGTTAAGTAGAGAGACAAAAAACACATTAAGGAATGTTTTAATTCAAATTAAATTCAAGCATATTAATGAAATCAAGTCAGAATATCATGATTAATAATTTGGGTATTGTTTAAGGGAATTTAGACCATATCAAGCTTGGGATTAATTTCTTCCCTAGATCCAGATCATACACGTAGTAGCTTCCTTGAATAAAGCTTCATACAATGGAAAATATTGGAAAATCTATGCATATGCCTATATATGATGGTCCTCACAAAGGATTTTGCAGTGGATATGAATTGAATCCTTATGAATTTTCCATCTCAAATTAAGTTTTCAGAATTTCATCTTAGCACAAACTATGTCCTGGGATAAGAAGCTATGAACAATTGAGATTATTGGCCTTATTTTGGATTATGATATTGTCAAATGTTATTCCCTAGAGAGCATGACAAGAGGTCTCCTCAATTAAATATTTTACATGAGTGAAACCAATCCTTTAGAGAATGTCTCCACATTAGATTAATCATATAATGGCATAACATGGTAGCCACTAGATGGAATGGGGTCTTCCGAATATTCACCATATATTCCTTGTTTTCCTGTGTCCTAAAAATCCCTCTACTAGTCCACCATGTCTTTAATATTTCTTTGGGAAAAATCTTGAAGTTAGTTAGCTAATCTCGAGCTAAGCACACTTCTTCTTTCGGTATCTTGTAGTACATTTCACTATTGGGGGCACTGAAATAAGTAACGGGCAACCCATGGTTCTCCTTTATCATGGATTCTTTATGGGTAGCATGTTTCATAAGACATTCACAAACTTCTATACATGGGAGAACAAATGGATGAGCATTCTTGTATATCAATGATTTTAGGTCGTCTTCAAGAATATCTCTCTAAAATAGTTGATGTTTTTCTGATCATGTGTATGTGGTGTACTTATCAATGAAATATGGATTTTCCTAGAACACAAGACCAAATGAGTTATTAGGTTCTTCCTCATATGAGGTCTCAACCACTGAAGACTTGCAAGCTCATTTCTTAGAAACATACATGATCCTCTTGCAAATATAATAAAAACAATAGGCACCCATTATCTATATTAGCTTATAGCGATAAATATAAAGAAATGAGATGTTTGGTTTTAGGTTTAGTTGTGTCTATGCAAAGATAATAGTTTTTAGTAGTAAGGAAAATGTAAGATTATTTTTTTTCAATGGGCAGTACCCTTAGCAATCATAGTTAAAACATTCACAATCTTGACTACAATGGATGTGTTGAAATGAGTGGTATCTTCGAAAGGTCTTCTGCATAGATATGGCGTCTTAGCTTGTGGAAGACATTATTTGCCTCTTCTAGGTGCCTTCCTAGTGGAGTAAGTGATTTATGTATTCTTTCCTGAGCCTAACTTAGGAAAAGTACAATAATTAAAGTCAATTGATTATTATGGACTATCAAGTCATTTAAGATTAAATAGTTTATTTATTTAAATGACTTAGACATAATCTAAATCATTTATCTCCAAGATGGTTCTAGAAGGGAGGTTGGGGTTAGGGATTTGGACTCAATGAATATTGTAAATGGATCCTAGCAAGGAGGTTAAGAAACAAGTTGTGTGAGTGAGTCATTATTCAGAGAAAGCAATTTTCCCTAAGTGCAAGTGACTCTGTGGACTAGGTGCATAGAGAAGGAGAAGTGTGAGTGGGTTGTGTAGGTTTTAGCCCTGTACAAAAATTACTTGCTAACTAATTCTTAAAAATAGAAAAAATATACAATGGCGAGAACATAAAAAGTATACACAAATAGTTTCTCTTGAAATCCAAAACTGAGAAAACCAAATTGATTTTTCATTATATTCCTTTCAATGTTACAATACATTACATACATGTCGAAGCATTCATAAACCCCAATCCATTAACCCCGGAGTTGAAGTTGAACACAATACATAATCTTTAGTTCGAAGGTAAATGATGAAAACCTATTACCAAGAGCGAGGAAACTTTCCATTGATGTATGCAAGCCCCAAGGTGCCAAATTGAATTTCTAACTCAACTTCCTGGATAAAGAGTTGATGTCAATAGGAAGTGACCTGTCGCAGGAGGGCCTTGATGTCTCCCCCATCAACAACACAAAATGAGTAACAATATTTGATACATAGTGATGCTAATGTGGAATTGGCTCAATAATGATAGGCATGAATGAAGGCTTAGGACTATCATAGAAGATATCAACTAAAGGACTTCTCTTGAACATATTGGCGACACTGAATGGAGTTGGTAGAATTGATATAAAACCAAAATGTGGAGGGTTTGGTATGGTGTGATGAACCAAAGAGAAGAATATTTCCCAACCCAACATTCACGGAGATGAAGTGAAAGAGTGTCATGTTCAAGGGCGACTCACTGCCGTTAATAGGTTGAGTACCTTGTTTTCCCAATTTACCCAACCATTTATGGTCAGTACTTCTTTATTTTTACAATATTTAGGAGGATAACATATCCTTGATCGGTAAGTTCATCCTTTGGATGAATCCCTCTGAGCATTTTTAACGAACCCTAAGAAGGAGTGTTTCGGTCCCATCATGTTCGACGATTCAAACATTGTTTGATGTTTTTACGAGTCCAACGGAGGTGTAATTTAGCCTCTTTTTCATGTTTAGATAGTTTGAGAAATTTTTCAAAAAGAAAACTCCAAAGGTTAGTTTTTGTAAATAGGCTCTTGAGTCTGAAAAGGTAGAAAATGATACTCAGGTTAACCTCTTAGCCATGTTTGACTAAGGTATTCTTTTTTTGTAGATATTTTATCCCAGTCTGGAAAAGGGTTAAACTTATACTAGGCAGATGTCTTTTCATTTACTTTAACGTGTTCAAAAATACAAGTGCTCGACAATCTTTTCATCTTTTGGGAGTGACTTGAAAAGAGATGAAAGAGGACTCGACCTAGAGGAATGAGTGGTATAAAGGGTAACAACTAGTTCTAGTCATGATGGAACTACTCAAAACGCATAGATATCAAGAGGATGGCTAATAAGACCACTCATCGCAGCGGTTCCTCATGACAGGGTAAAACAACCAAGTGAAAGTGCATGATCGACCAAGTAGATGGAGATGATGGAATGAGAAAACAAAGTCTCATCTAGCAGAAATACGCTGATAAAAATGGAAATCACGAGAGGTAGCATGAAAATGATTTCACTTTTACACAATCTTGAAACATGTGGAAACTATGCTTGAGAATAATTGAAAATGGCTTCATTTTTTCGCAAGCTTGAAACATGAGGAAAACTATGCTTGAAATAAGTTTCCATGCCTCCATCATAATGACTCAATTCTAGGTACATGCCCTTGAAGGTTCATTTCATTCACCTAAGTGGACTACCGGTTACTAACAGGTGGATGGAATGAAGGTTCATTTATGATATCAAGTGAAAGACTCAACTGGGAATTTACAAGATCTAATCAATGACTCGAATTGGAAGGGGATATGTTTCATTTTTTAATGATCTTCACATAAGAAAAGAACTATGCTCACATACCTTGTTTCATTTTTTAATGAGCTTGACACAAAGGAAGGAACTCTACTCATAGATCTTGTTTCATTTTTTAACGAGCTTGACATAAGGAAAGGAAATCTGCTCCAGGAACCTTGTTTCATCTTTTAAGGAGCTTGACACAAGAAAAGGAACTGTGCTCTGGGACCTCTGGTCATATTAATCATGGCTCCCTAGATACCATGGCTTTGAAGAGGTTATCATCAGGTGGGAGAACAATGTTATGTAAGGGATACATATCAAAGGATCTAAGGGAAAGATAATGTTTCAATGCTCCTGGTACATGATGCACTACATCACGTACTAGATTTTTAGTAGATGCGTGCATGGAACAAGTTTCCACATAATTAATGTGGCATGGGAGATACCACTTGCATATAAGGACCATTTATGGAAGTTGGTTTATTGGGAGTCAAATTGCAACCAACAAATGAAAGTTGATCAATGGTCACGATTCTTCCTTCATGTGGGAAACACGTCACACGGAAGAGGGAAGAGACAAGAGCTCCAATTGATCTGAACTTAAACAGGAATGCAAAAACTTACATATATAGTCATAAACACAGAGATGCAGCAAGAAAAACACTTCCTTTCATTAATAGAAAAATATTGGTTATGCTTACAAACATAACAGAAATAAGATAACTCGGGAAATGGTAGCTTATCTCTTAGAAGAGATGCGGTGGCTACATGCCTCTTAATTGAGTCACAATGAGGCTCAAGGGCCTTTTTATTATTGAACAATAAGGGAAAACCATAAACAACCAAAACCTTAACCCGAGGCGATGTAACACCAAGAGTTTATGGGCCCCATTGGGGTTAGCTGGGTGACCAGTTTCCTAGAGTCGTAACTTGGTCATATTATCTCTGTTTGACATGTATGATACCTCATTGGAAAGATCTCTCAGTGGATATATCTTCTCACATAATTTCCATAGAAATCGTTTGGTGAATTTTGCCAAAAAGAAGTCGTTTAGGGCCTCAAAATGGCTTCGAAAGTTTAGGACCTGAAAAATGCAAAAAAAAAGTAAATTGTGCTACAATTCAGGAAATAGATGAAACTCACTGGGGGGTCTAGGTGGAATAGGTGGGTGGCCACCAATATCCACATGGATCATTCCTCCCCCCTTAGGAAGCAATGGTCCCCATTGCGTGTAGAGCCTCCATGAGGTGAGGAAATTTCTGTTGAACCTGGTCCCTGGTGAACCACTTGCCCAGGTGACAGAGTTGGCCTGCTTTGACAACTCAATATAGTCGTATCATCTGTTTTTCTTGCTCTGTGTGTCCATGATCTAATCAGTTGTGTGTTGGACATAGGGGAGACTTTCATCCCATGTGCACGGATTCTTCTCATTGTCCAATTCTCCATCCCTTCTTTTGACATAAACCCACTCAATACTCCCATTGCATGTGCAATGTATGCTCTAGTATAGACCATTGCATACATCAAGCTACCAACTACAGACACATATGGAACATACAACATGTCCTCTTCCTCTTCCTATGTCTTCAGACATTGTTCAACCTATAACTTTACACCTATAAGAATAGGAACATTCACTAGTTTTCTATTCTACATATTAAACCTTTGCAACATTGTCTCAACATACTTCCTCTGGTTTAACCAGGGCTTCCTCTTTGCCTGATCTCATTTAATTTCCATGCCCAAAATATAGTTTATAGCACCAACATCCTTCATGTCAAATTCAGAGGTCAATTAGTTCTTCATGTCCTAGAGAATTTCTCTACCATTTCCAATCAACAACATATCATCCACATACAAGACCAAATAAATAATACAGTCATCAAATAATTTAAAATACACACAGTGATCCATTTTTCTCCTTGTGAAGCCAAGTCCATGTATATATGTATCAAATTTTTGATACCACATCCTTGGTGATTGTTTAACCCATACAAATTCTTTTTTAACTTGCATAGAAGTTCTTTCTTACCCTTCACTGCAAATGCTTCTGGTTGCTTCATGTGGATTTATCCTTCCAAATCCCTGTGAAGATATGTTGTCTTCACATCCATATATTCTACCTCAAACTGAAAAGCAACATCAATAGATAAATGTAATCTAATATAACCTAACTTGGTAACAGGAGAAAAAATATCACCAAAATCATATCTTGGCACCTGGTAAGAACAATTTGCTACTAACTAAGCTTTGTAAGTCTCCACTTTTACTTATGCATTCATCTCCTTCTTAAACACCCATTTGTTACCAATGAGTTTCCTTCTAGCCATCAACTCCACCAGATCACAAGCCTCATTTCTGTCTAGAATTGCCATTTCTTAAACCACGACCTTCTTTTAGAGTTTGCCATCATCTGAATCCACTGCCTCCCTAACAGTTCTAGGATCATTTTTAGTAATAGATAAACCAAAAATTGAACAAAAATCAAAATGGCATATACCTATATGATGAGATTCTCTCTTGAACTAGTCTCCTCAAAACTGGAGTGTGTGATTTTTCCTCTTCTAATCCCGATTCTTTTGTAGAGTCTGATTCTTCCTATTTCAGTTCAAACTCTATCTTCTTTGGTTCCTTTTTCTTTAGCAGGACTTCATGTTTAATAACATCTTTCACTTCTCTAAACACCATATCTTGACTATACACAACCTTCTTTGTTTTTGGGTTCCTAATCTTATAACCTTTTAAGGCATCCTTATACCCAATAAAGATGCAACTTTCATATTTACTATCCAACTTGGTTCTTTTCTCGTTTGGAGCATGTACATATGCATCATAAACAAATACCCTAACATGTGAGAGAGAGGGTTTCTTACTAATCCATACCTTGTAGAATTTTGTAGAATTTTTCCTACAAATCAGCTAGCTTTAAAATCATGTAGAACTTTTCTACAAATTAGCTAGCTCTGATACCATGTAGAAATTTCCCACCTGTAGATCAACCTGGTAATGCAATGTACTAAAGCAAAACACTTGATCTACTTCTAAAAACAATTTAGCAGAAGCTTGATCAACCATGAGCAACATCAATAAGAACACATATAACTGATAAGGAATCAATCACACATAACACAGAAGAATTTACCCAGGGAAAGGACCTGCCTAAAACCCCATCTCTGTATTATCATACAAGTGGAAATATAATCTAGATTACACAAAGCCTTAGCTCAAAAGTTATCCAGCTTTCAATACAATCCCTTTGCTACTCATAGACAGTCAAAGGCTTCCCACAAACCTTCTCCTCTACCCTTCAAGCCTCCTATTTCCTTGTGCAATTTCCTTGGGGTCCAGTGCTGCCACCTGTGTGAATTGGCCTCTTCGCACACTCACTAACCTTTGATCTAACTGCACAAACTTGAAGGAGATAAATCCTCATCATGGATGAGCTTCCTTTATAGGAAAAATATTCATCCAACTGATAGTACATTGTCCCTTCTCTGATCTCAACTGGGTCTTTGTCTGAACTGACATGCATGAGTTATTTAAGATATAATATTCAGTTATATGAAAATACCAGTTTGTTACATGCATACAAGCATTAACAAACTGAATCTCATTAATTTAACAACTTGTTAAATTAATCTAATTGGACTTGACTCAGTTAACTGTGCCAACTAATTACAACTCATCCTTATCTCTTTAACTGATGGATTAATTCATCAATTAATAGATAAATTGTTGCATGTCCTCACATAGACTTCAAGTTTGTTTTTTCTTAACTAATTAACTCATGGAGATTAATTATTTAATATTTTAAACTATTGTTAAGACCAAATTCGTTTTTACTTCCTATAGTTAAACCAGGGACTGCTAAAAATAGAAAGGGGCCCAGAAATGCTATTTTTAGAAGATTTTATTTTTAGCAGTTTCACCTCTCACCCAAGGTGGCCAAAATGCTCATTGGCCAAACTACTATTTTTAGAAGTGTTATTTTTAGTAGTTCTATTTTTAGCACTTTCTAAATTTAGCATTTCTTGTTGCACACTTTTCAACACTCCCTCTCAACAAGAAAGACTTCCTCTCGAACCTGATCTTGTAAATCTGGAATGTTCTGCATGCAGCACATCTACCAAGTGCAATTTCTCCAGCAACACTCGGAACAAAAAAAACTCCCAACTAACCTCTCTGTTGGACTAGAAACATACTCTGATGTTGAAGTTGTACATGTTTCTGACAAGTGCTCCCTCTCTAACCTCTACGCTACTGCAACATCTCCATGCATCTCGCACCATTGCACCCTTCTCTATGCTACCCTGCATTGTGCAACACACTTGTGCCTCTCGCATTGCTACACCCTGCATGCTCTGCGATGTCCTGGGATTCCCTGTACTGTAGCTCTCTCTGTCGCTCCATCCGCATCTATCTCTACCTAATCAGTCAATCCCTACTACTCCACATCGGGACTCCCGTAGCAAGGTCTCATCCAAGAGGTTGGGTACCTCAAGGATCCTGCCCCTCCTCCTTGGGACGATCACTCTATATCGCCCCACCTCCTACCTGGAGGTATGGCTGCATGTGATCCCTCTGCCCACCTGGCTCGAAGTTTCCCCCTATTGGAGGTCTCTGCATGAGTAGATGTCTCTACTCGATCTCCTACTCAGCTTCCCTTTTTGTGGCTGCTCCACAACCTCCTGAAGTTGCTGCACCAATCGTGGCTCCTCCACAATTGTCTGAGACTTCTTTTGGCTCTGCATGTTGAGAGGTAATATACCCTCCCTCTCAACCACCAAGTATCTAACAGTTTGCCTTGCTCCTCAAGGCTTTGCATGCATCTTGTACCTCAAGTGCATACAGGTTCTTGGCTAGCACACCAATCTATTTCCACTTTCCCGCCATCACGAAATTTTCTAGAAAAAGAGCTAATTTTAAATCAGTGATATCTCCCTCATCCGAACTTAAATTCAGCCGATTTTTTTTTTTGGGTATTTTTCCGCAAGGAATCCAAATCTGCAATTTTTTCTGAAATTTTTGTCTAGTAATTTTCAGATCTGCTCTGCAAACTCTCAACCCAAAACTCAAAATTTTGAAATCTCTTCTAGTATATTGCTCTTCCTTGATCAATTGTGCTTTGATACCAAGTAGAATTTTGCCTAAAACCCCATCTCTGTATTATCATACAAGTGGAAATATAGTCTGGATTAGACAAAGCCTTAGCTTGGAAGCTATCCAGCTCTCAGTACAATCCCTTTGCTACTCATAGACAGTCAAAGGCTTCTCATAAACCTTCTCCTCTACCCTCCAAACTCCTATTTCTTTGTGCAGTTTCCTTGGGGTCCAGTGCCGCCACCTGTGTGAATTGGCCTCTTCACACACTCACTAATCTCTGATCTAATTGCACAAACTTGAAGCAGATAAATCCTCATCATGGATGAGCTTCCTTTATAGGAAAAATATTCATCCAACTGATAGTGCACTGTCCCTTCTCTAATCTCAACTGGGTCTCTATCTGAACTGACATGCATGAGTTATTTAAGCTATAATATTCAGTTATATGAAAATACCAGTTGTTACATGCATGCAAGCATTAACAAACTCAATCTCATTAATTTAACAACTTGTTAAATTAATCTAACTGGACTTGACTCAATTAACTGAGACAACTAATTACAACTCATCCTTATCTCTTTAACTAATGGATAAATTCATCAATTAATAGATAAATTGTTGCATGTCCTCACATAGACTTCAAGTTTGTTTTTCCTCAACTAATTAACTCATGGAGAATAATTAATTAATATTTTAAACTGTTGTTAAGACCAAATTCGTTTTTACTTCCTACAGTTAAACTAGGGACTGCTAAAAATAGGATGGGACCTAGAAATGCTATTTTTAGAATATTCTATTTTTAGAAAATTCTCATTGGCCAAACTACTATTTAGAGAAGTGCTATTTTTAGCACTTTCTAGATTTAGCATTTATTGTTGCACCTTTTTCAACATACCTCATATGGAGTCTTATCCTCTAATGCTGATGAAGGTGATCTCTTAAATGAGTAATATGAAATATCCACTACCTCTACCCATAATTCATGCCCTAATCCAGTGCCACCAAGCATGCTTCTTCCCTTTTCCATCAACTTATTGTTCATTCTTTCTGCAACTCCATTTTGATAAGGTGTGTATGGAGTATTCTTCTACTTTGTTATACTACAGTTCTTACAAAACTCTTTGAATTCATTCTTTTAGAACTCTCCCCTAGTATATGTCCTCAACACCTTAATCTTGTTCTCTGCCTAATTTTTTACCAAAGCCTTAAATTCTTTAAACTTGTCAAAGACTTTAGATTTCTTCCTGAGGAAATATATCCATGTATTTGTTGCACAAAAATTGTCACTTTGAATTTCTGCAATCTGTGTGAGTCCATCACCACTCATAATTTCCTCCTTTGCAAGTCTTAAGCCTTAGTTCTTCATATCAAGCCTTGAAAATAAGAGAAAGCCCTCAAAGGTCTATAAAACTCCAGTTCTGCACTTTCTCTTAGCATTACCTGCGGTCCCGCACCTAATGGTCATGTCCCCTGCACACCTGACCACTATGTCTCTGTGTTATGGGTGCAGACCCCTGTAAAAGTTAAAAAGGCGTAAGTATATTCTTAAAAACTCACTTTGAGTCATTTCTGGAAGCTTCTGGAAGGAATCTTGAGGTGGCAAGTTCGCTCCTTTAAGGTTCATGCATCCCATACCTTAAGGAGCTAACCCCTTGATGTGAGGAGCTTATCCCTTTGAAGAATGACTCTATCCCTTCATAGGTGGACCTGTAACCTCCTTCCTTTGCGCTATAAAATGAAGCATTGGGCTGGTTACTTAGGAGGTTGAAAGTTGAATATTTTTGAGGTGAAATGTTGTTGGAACTTAGTCTTCCTAATTGAGATTTTGTGAGGAGAGATTACATACCTCTTTGAACTCATTTGGAAGAGTGTGAGGCTTGTCAAAGTAAAGGAGATTCCTGTTTCGGACCCTGGGAAGAGCTTGTACAACATCAAGTCACCAAAGGTTGTAAGGTTCTTCTATTTCAAAGTTAATACAAATAAGTTTATTTTTCTCAATAGGCTATGTTTTATGGTTTATTTTATGGATTCCTTGATCACCATAATGAACATGATTTATGATATTAGCTATGCAGGTGTTGTTAGATGTGTGCTTGTTTGTGATTGCAGGTCCTCAAAAGGAAATTCTTTCAGACGATTGGAGGATGGTTGCTATAAACTAGCGTTGGACTTAAGGTAGGGTCTAAACACCTCCATAGTTTTTATTAATGAATCGTAAATGTTTAGAGAAAGAAATATTTTCTTGTCCTACTTGTTTCTAGATATCTTTTGACACTGGGGAGATCGGCCTTGTCCACAAGATCGATTTATCCGGCCAACAGTATTCCTCAAGAAGTCATCTATAAATATAACATAGTACATATATTTACCCAGTGATGGAACCGACACAGATCCAAACACATCACTGTGCGCAAGCTCTAATATCCCTTTTTCCCTCTAAGCACCACAAGAAAAACTTACCTGATTATGCTTCCCATATACTTAACGTTCACAAAAATCAAAATCCGAAGAGCAATTATATATACCTTATATGATACCATTACCATTTAGTATTAGAAGGCCCTTCTGTCCAATGTGTCCCAATATTTGATGCCACAACATAGTCTTTTCACCAAAGAATAAAATATTTTCTGCTCCACTTTCAGGAACCACATAATTATTGCACTCATCAATAACAGTATTTCCCAACAACTTGTACAAATTTCGAATTCAAACTCCCCTCATCAATATTAGTGCTCCTCGAACCATATTGCAAGTATATTTCTCGAACATTATTTTTACACATGTATCATCCATCTTGTTTATGGAAATTAGATTTATAGCCAATGCAAGAATGTGCAAAAAATTATGAATTTTCTAATCCTTCCACCTTGCAACTTCATCATGAATATTTTTCTTCCTATGATTATGGTCTTCCTATCATCCCCTAGGAAGACATCACAACCATCATATTTATCATACTTGTAGAACCACTCCCTATGGGGAGTCATGTGAAAGGATGCACCTGAGTCAATCAACCATGCCTCATAATATGCATGTGTACTAGAAGAATCCAAGTACACATCTGCACCTTCATCTGAGGTAGTTTTCGCCTATGTAGATGTAGCATCATCAGATCCCCTTCCTTTTCTAGGAGTTTTAGACCTACGGTCTTGTTTTTAGTTCCCTTCTTTTCTGCAGTTCCAGCATACCTTTACAGATTTTCCTGGAGACTTAGATCTTCCTCTAGATTTAGATTTCCCACTTGAGGACTTATTTTTATTTTTATTCTAGGAGCATCCTCTTATAGATAAGGAAACTAGATTCTAGCTCTCCATTTTTTTTGTCTCATCTCCTTCAACAACAATGATGAGAGTATTTCATCAAACTTCGAGGTAATTGTATTGCTACCTATAGTAACAACTAGACTATCACACCAGTCTAGTAGAGAACAAAGAAAGGAATCCATGTATCTTCATCTAAAATTTTGATATCAACAGATAACAATTCACTTATCATAATATTGAAGGCATTCAAATGTTCTATCACCGAGTCTCCATCCTTCATCTTTAGGTTATACAAACTTTTCCATGGGAAAAGTTTGTTCACTGGGGACTTAGATTGATACAAAGTCCCTAACTTGTCCCACAAATCCTTTTTCATAGCTTCCCCTAATACATTTAACAATAATGAATATGAGAAACATAATCATGTTGTTCCCTTTGACTTCTCGTCTAAGTTTCCCACTCTTTTGTTGACATTTTTTTTGGTGTCCTACCTTGATCTACAACAACCCAGTGATGTTTGTCACCAAAACAACCTCAATCTTGAGCTTCTACAACTTGAAACTTTGTCCATTGAATTTCTCAATCTCTACCTTTCCATTGTTCACCATCTCCTTTCACTACAATAATCAATCCCACAGATCTCCCACTGTAACAAGGTTTACCATAGCCCCAAGCAATAAACTCCTTAGCCACAAAGGTGTCCCCTTGAAGTTGAAACAACTTTGATACCAAATGTAGGTTTTAACCCTATATAGAAATTACCTGCAAAAAAATTCTTAAAAACACAAAAAATATGCAATGACGAGAACATAAAAAACATACACACATATTTTCTCCTGGAACATAGAACCACAAAAGCCATATTAGATTTTCATTATATTCCTTTCAATGTTACAATACATTATATACGTGTTCAAGCATTCATAAACTCTAATCCATTAACCCTAGATTAGAATAAAATCATAGTTCCCCTTCACCAGATCTACAAAATACCATCGGAAAAACCATCATACCCAAAACAACACGCAAAAAATATGCGCAAAACCATCAGTGGGTATTCCCACCCTCCTTGGGTCTGCTCAACCATTATTGGGTCCACATAAAAATAATCTTGAAGGGTTGCCCTAGATCTAATGCAATTGCATGATAGCCCCCTGCGAACCACCCGATAAACAAGGGTGTCACACCTCGTTGTGTGTGGGGGATATTTGTGGAAAATAATATAACACATACCCAATAGATTAAGGAAAATACAATAGGGCCAAGTAAGAGTAGATTGCAGAACCAAGTTTCCATGTGGAAATCAATTTTATTTGGAGGCCAAGTTGTTGGAGGGATGAGTTTTCCTTATTGCACATTAGTGGCATGCAAGGAGGGTGCAATTTGAGTCGTTGCCTAATTATTTGGAATGAGTTCTTCATGTTGATTTCTTTCAAAGGCTAATTCCCTAGATTTTGATTTCCTTGGGTTGAATTCATTATGAGGTAGTCGTGTTACAAATTCTGGGGTTTTGAATTTTTCCTTTTGTCTCTATGGATCAAAAACCCCAGATTTTCCAAATAATTAAATGATGGAGAATTGTTGTGGGTGAATTACATTTCAATGTGTGATTCATATATCTACTTTACTTTTGTTGCATATATTTAATTCTAGAAGTTAAAAATACCAATGATATTATTTTTTGGTGATACAATATTTATTTGGGTAAATACATAAATTGTTGGGGATAAATTAAATTTTTGTGAGAAAATCAATTTGGTTGGTATTAGAAATTTAACAGCCCATGTATCTTCACATGGAGAAATTTCTCTCTATGTTATAGGGAGAAAAACAAGGGTGTCTAGGCCTGAAAAGTGCTCGTTCATGTATTCAACCTTGAATACAAAAACATTGGTTTATATTTAATCCAAAAAGTTGAGTTGAGAGAAATAGGATGGCCTTGCGCATGAAACCCTAAATGTTATGGTGAGAAAATTCCCAGGTAGATAAGGAAACAATGTTTGAGAGTTATTAGGAGAGGATAAAAGAATTTTTAAGATTTTCATCCATGGATAAATTCCCTAGAGACCAAAAGCAACTTGTGACTACCTTTAGCTAAGGTAGAAAACATTGTCAGGCAGTTTGATAAGAGTTGAATGGCCTTTATTTCACTCCTAAAATGTCATTCAAGTCAAGTTGAAGTATCTATCCTCTTGCCACAAGTCATATCATGTGTTACAAGTGTGTGGTCATCTCCATGATTTAAGGGTCATAAAGAGAAAGGCTTAGCCCAACCCAACATCAATTAAAAAAAAAAAAAAAAAAATCACTCAAAACCACTCAATCGATTAAGACATGAAGTAAGAAATTGATTTCAAGTAAATAAAACAATTGTTGGGAAATCAATTATTCATAAAATAATTATATAAGAAAAAATTCATGCCAAGTCAATATTAACACTCATATACCTTAGCTAAGCTATCTTAATCCAACACTAACGAGGACAACTAAGGCATATCACTCTACAAATAAAGTGTTTACCCTTTGGAGCACAAGACCAAAGTGATGCGAGGAAGAGGGAGTGTTATTATTAATTTTTAAAGAGTTGTCATGGGCTTTAGTGCATTAATTACTCTAGTAAATTCCTTTTTACTTCACTTTCACCTTCAATTAAGTTAGTGATATGTGAGAAATGTTTTAGAAAAAGTATCTTGAGTGCATGAGAAAGTTATGATATCATTGCCTTGATGCTAAAGAGAGTGTTATAGAACTAAGATGTTTCCTGTGAGGTGGTGTAGCACTAGTTTAAGGTAGAGTATGGTGATGTAGCATCCACTGAGCCTTAGTGAAACAACACATTGAGTTAATAAGGTTAAGATATGAGTTGAATACTTACTTTTTGGGGTTATAATGTTGCTTAAAGGCCCAAATGGGTACTATAACAATCCACTAAGGCTCAGTGGAGCGATATGGAGGTCCACAGGAGAAAAAACATGAGCTTGATATCCTAAACCTAGAGTTGTGTCATTTCCTTGAGGCCTAAGAGAGTGCTATAACACTAGAATAATGGTTAAGAGGGTGCTACATTAGCTTGAAAAGTCAAGATTTCAAGAGAAAAACTCAAAAGAAGGCATTTCCCAAAGTATACATTGCTACCTTGAGGGTCAATGGGGAGTTGTAGCACTGAGTAGAGGCATATTAAGCAAAGTATTTTGGTAGAAATAAGATAAGATAAATTTTTGGCCGACGCGCTTCAAACCAACAAGTGTGGTTCATCATCAGGACTAGATGAAGAGGCAAACAATGGAAAAGGCTTAAATAGAGAGAAATGTCTACATTTCTCTCTATTTAAGCCTTTGTCATGGTCTACCTCTTCATCTTGTCCTGTTTATGAACTACACTTGTTGGTTTGAAACGTGTCAACCAAAAATTTCTCTTATGTGATTTCTACCGAAAGACTGTGCTTAATTCATTATGGATCACAAAAGCTCGAATATAGAGGTATATTATTGGAGTAAAATTGACTCTGATGGCCTTCATTAAGGAGGAAATCTACTCTACACTGGTAAACTCATACTTCCATATAACTGGTAAGCCAATAGGGAAGGCTTCCCCTCTCAATGGTGATAAAAATTAGTTTCTTGTTTGTAATTATCTTTTATCTGTCGATTATGCCAGTGATTTATTTTGTTTGGATAACGATAAGTTTGTTAGCATGTCCTATGTGCAGATAAAACCTATTGGGTTATTCTTCTTTTAAGCTATGAAGGTGAATTGTTATCTAGGTTACCATTTTGACTCTATAGTCAAAGTATTTGTATCCTATAAAGGTTTCAATCTTGGTTCGTATTATTTAATGTCACTTTCAATGGGGTTAGAACCTGAATTTTACAGCTAATATACCTTTGTTCCATAAGGCTCGATCTTCACTTTGAAATTCCCCTCTGCTACAACATCCCCCACCATATATGTTATACCAACAATCATCAAGACCTACTCACTGGTATTGTGGGATACTCCTAGCTCTTAGGCCGCTCTTGCTGGAAGGGAAGTTTTTCGAGACTTTTATTTTGGAAAATCAAGAAGGATGGAAGTGTAGATGCCTCTTTTTTAGTTGGCGAAGCGTGGTTGGAAATTATTGTGTGGATATTTATGTTCGAAAGTTGACACATTTTCATTGGTTGCATAACTGGAAGCCTACACTATTCCTACATGACAACAACATTGGGATCAACTTAACTCAACCAATATGTCATTTCAATGGGCCAAAGTTCATAGGGGGGAGAAAAGTATCAGGAGAAGGCCCAAAGGTGACAATCTTGTAGGCATCGACATTTGTAGGGCTTCGCAGGACGCTATAAGGAGCTAACTCCTAATCCCATTTAGGAAGAAATGGCAAGAGCTGAGAGCGAGGCTCCCTCACACAATTCCTTCCTATTTGAAACTTAAGTTTCAGTTGAATGGGCCAACTGGATCCCTGATACATGCAACACCATAGGGTGTTTTAACTAGTATATGTAAACCATATATTTATATCGACAAATGGAGTTTATTCTGGGGTGCACAATAGTTGACAGACAAGAGCTAAGGGACAATGTTATCCATTCTTTGGAGTGCCTCTAGAACCACTTGAACATCATGGATTGTATATTGGATCGGACAAAACAACACCTTGGCTTACCTCCTATGGAAGCATTACTCTAAAGAAGGCTAAAGCTCTTGTTCGTATTTTTGTTTCTAATTCAGAGCCTTCAAAATAATTTCTTATGCCTTGGCATTGTATATTCTCTGTTGTAATCCCTGTAGTCGTTACATCTTAGGACATAAATCCAGTTGCAATGAGTGTTTTGTATCTTCTTTTTGGTTTTTGGCATCCCAATCCCCTTTTAAAAGGCTTCTTTTTTGGTTATGGTCAAGCCTCCCTAGCGAGACATTGATATTGACTATCAATTTCATTAAGTAATCTCCAACTTTTTACCGAAAAAAGAGAAAGAGAAAGAGAAAAGCCATATATATATATATATTATATATATATATATAGAGAGAGAGAGAGAGAGAGAGAGAGAGAGAGAGAGAGAGAGAGAGAGAGAGATTTTGTCCCCAAGGTTTAGCTAAGTGGTCAATTGTTGGATATGAAATGTTGTGTAAAATAAGAGATCCAAGGTTCAAATACCCCATAAGTAACCTAATCTACAAAGAGGAGGATAGGTCGTAGACCCTAGAGGTATAGTGGTAGTGATTGGAATCGACCCCATATCATGAGAGTATGATCCCAACCTAGTTTCCAATTCCTCTCGTTACAAAAACCATAAATATAAATAAATAAATAAAATTTTATTTTTAAACATTCAAAAAATACCAAAAAAGACATTTGAAAAAAAAAAATCAATACCTAAAAATAAAATTAAAATAATAATAATAATAATTCAACCCCTATAAAACATAGTAAAAAAAATTGGGAAGCATACAAAAAAAATAGGAAATAAGAAAGCATATTAAGAAAAAAGAGTGTTGGACAAAACACAGGGGAGGGTCGCATAGCTGCCATGCTTGTTGTCTGTTGTGTGGGGCAGGGCCAATGCCCAATATTGCCCTCCTCCATGTTATGTGGTAGATGAGTTAAGTTGTTGTTTTGTTTCGTCTCTGTTTTCTAATGTTTTTAAATTTTGTATTTTTGTTTTAATGTTTTTAAATTTTATTTTGTTTTATAATTACAATTATTTTTTATTATTTATATTTTATTTGTTTACAAAATGTTTTGTTTCTTCAACTTTTTAAATGGTTTCTTTTGGAAGTTTGTTTTTTAAATATATTACTGTATAATTAAATTTTATTTGCTTTATTATTTATATAGTTTATTTATTTTATTTTGAAGTTTATTTAGTTTTTTGTTTTGTTTAGTTTTTTTTGTTATGTTTTTTATTTTTTTTTTCTGTTTATTGAATTTACAAAAATGTGTGTGTGTGTGTGTGTGTGTGTGTGTGTGTGTGTGTGTGTGTGTGTGTTTGTTTTAATTTAAAAATTTTGTGTTTCATCAATTTTTTTAGGGTGTTTTTTTGTGATTTTATAGGTCATAATTAAACAAATATTGCAATTTTAGTGCCCCTTTGAAAATGGGTCAAGTTGTCTTAGGCTAAGATCTCAAAAGAACGAACTATATTTTTAGCCTTTTAAAAAACAAATTGTTTTTGGTAGAATGACTCTTTGATTTAGATGTTGATTTTTAACATTTTTTCAATCATGATATTTGGATTATAATGCCATGGTTGAAAATTGTTGAAGTTTTAAGGCTTCTTGTACTTGTGATATTTCGTTTTAATTCCATGGTTAAAAATTGTCAAAATTTTAAGGTTTTTCCGAGTCATGCTATTTGATATTTAATGTTATGGTTAAAAGTTGTTGGAATTTTAAGGTTTTCCGTGATCATGATTCTGGTTTTTAATGCGATGGTTGAAAAATGTTGGAATTTCAACCCTAAAAGAAAGGGTAATGCAACATCACCATTTTTCGATTTCGAGGTGTTTTTCATGTTTTTTACACAAAATTAAGGGTTTTTGGGTAAGATTTCTCGTTTTGAGGTTATAGTTCTCATTAAGTTCGTAACATTGTTTTGTTTGAGAGAAAGAAGTTGGGAAAATTGTTTCGAGTAAGAACAAGTTGATTTTTTTATTGTGCCTCACTTACAACATCCACTTTTAATGTAAATCCTACGGTATTTTGTTGGGTCCCTATAATACTAGTGATTACCCCATTACTATTGTAGTTGCACCCCTTATTAATATTGTTGTGCCCCTATTTCACCCATATTGTTATTACTGTGGCCCATAGAATCCCTCTATTGTTATTTTTGTGGCTTTATATTATTATTGTTAGGTCGGCTGGGTTATATTGTGACTCCTTCGACTCCTATATATAGAAAGGAGGTTTTGTCATTTGTATCATCCAAGAATTGTTCACTTATGTAATGTAAAGGAGGTTGCCCCCTCGAAGAGGCTGAATTCTAAGGCGTTGATCTATCTTTTCTATCTTTTCTTGAGTTGGTTCATAACATATTTGATACTGAGGAGTCAAGTGGAAATAATAGGGTGAACAACATGGGGTAAGTAATGTGAATATGAATAGTGAAGATAAGACTATGCATCATAGACACATTTCAAACCACAAATTACATGGTTCTTTTAGGAGGGAATATATTCATCGAGCTGATGAACATGTAGAAGATAAGTAGAAGATTCAAACCCATATCCCAATACAATGTCTCTTTACAAAAATCCCAGCAAAAATTTATCTAATGAATTGATTCATCTTCTTCTAGGTCTTATCTTGGAGGAGAAATGAGGTTTGTGGGAAAAATGTAGATCGCAAACAATGTCATCCTAGTTAAGAAGGTTACGAAATCTAGATAGAAAATAAAGAAAAAAGAATAGTAATAAAGCTACACATGTCAAATGCCTTTGATAGGGTAAGGGATCAATTCCTCTTTTTAGTACTCAAAATTTGGCTTTGAACATAAATGTATTAGATGGATTAAAGCATATAAAAGCACACTATGAATTGTCCATATGGCCAATGGACAATTAGACATATTTTTTCAAGGCTCTTGGGAATTGAGATACGGTTGTTTGGTCTCTCCAATATTATACATTTTGATGGTAGGATTTATTAGAAGGAAGCTACAACATGAAATGATAAATGGAAATTTATTAGGGGTCAACATAGCAAGGATATTCAAGGAAGTAAATCACCCTTGATTTGTAGATGGCTCCCTTCTATTAGGGGGACATCAATTGTTACAGCTCAAATATTGAATAAGGTATTGCACCATCATCTTAATACTTAATGGGGAAAATCAAAAAATCCAAAAGCAATATATATGGATGGAATCATTCCCTATTAGAGGATGTAACAAATAGCCAAGACCCTAGAATTCTCTCTAAAATATCAATGAAAGACTTTCACGCACTTAGGTATACAACATTTGTCATTCACACCAAAAATTTATATTGGATGTTACTTTTATATTAGACATAGAATAAAATCATTAGTTAAGGGTCACAATGGCTCAATCCATCAAGTAGGGTAGTCCTAATAAGATGCATTCTAGCAACACTCCCAAAATACTTGAATGAAATCCTCATGGATTTTTCAATTATAATGCAAATGATTGGGAAAGGAACCAAAATATATTTGTAGCAAGGAAGAAATGTTAATATTAAAAATATACCATGTACATTGATATATAGAGAGAGAACCCTGTGATTAATGAGGGTTCACAATAAGATATTGAGCACTAAAGAACCCATCTTTGGGAGCTAGGATAATGTGGTGACATATATGGTAAGCTACAGTTGTGGAAAGAAGTATTATAGGAAAAAATTAAGAAGAAGAAGCCCAATAATCCTAGATGATCCTCTTCCAAACACAAAGTTCTTACCCATATAGCGATTATGCAAGGCCTAAACTTCTATTATACAACATATAAAACTTACTAAGATATGGGAAGATCAAATAATGGGCCCACCCTGATCCAGGTGGATATTGGTGGCCACCCGCTAATTCGACTTGGATCCCCTCTAGTGCTTCGTGCAGTTTTTTTTTCAGTTTCCTTAATTATGGCACAATTTACTATTTTTAGCAGTTTTTCGGGTCCTAAACTTCCGGAGCCGTTTTGAGGCCCTAAACGACGTTTTTTGGGAAATCTACCGCCAGCGATTTTTCGTGATTAAAAATCGTCTTTTCCGTCGTAGTCCTCGGAGAGATCTTTCCAACGGGCTATCATGCGCGTCAAACGGAGATAAGACGACCAATTCGCGACCCCGGGAAGTTGATGTACCAACTTACCCAAAAACGGGGCCCACAATTTGGCGTTTCATCTTCCAGGGTTAGGTTTTGGAATGTGAAGGGTTTTTCCATTGTTTCTCAACAATAAATAGGCCTTCGAGCCTCATTGTAAGACAGTTCAGAGGCATGTAGCCACACATTTCTTCTCAGAGATAACATCGCCCTAGCTGGTTTATTTCTATTTCCGGTTGTAGGCATATTTCAGTATTTTCCATTAATGAAATGAAGTATTATTTCCGCTGCATCTTTGTGTATATGGTTATCTCTGTATTTTATTGCGTTCCTGTTTAAATCTGGATCATCAAAGTAGCATATAAAAATTAAGGATTTATGTTCATAATGACTAATCAAATTTTATCAATGTTTTTATTTCTCTGATGCCTCTCAATGATGTCCTCATGTTGACCTGGGTTGAGTGATAACGTTTGAAGTAGATCTGATTGAATGATGAAGCTGAATTTGGGTATTAACTGATTGATGAATCTTAAGATTACTTGTTGATTGTGATTGAAGATCAGAGAAATTTCTATGATTGGTTTAGAGTGTCGGAGTGAATCTGAGTATGACTCAATGTTTTTTTTTAAATGCAATAGTCAAGTTTTCAATTTTCAATATTTCAGGATATGTACGCGGGATTCTTTATAGAAACCATGTATGCATGTGGGTTGCCTTAAGTGAAGTAGTATATGAATTTTATCATTTGAATGATCAAGGCTGCAGTTGATTCTATGTGTTCATGTAGTATTATGGGTTCCATTTTGTGTACTGGTTACAATGATTTGATTATTCTAGTTGATTGGTTGAATTTTGATTATCTGTTGGTTGATTGGCTTTTGAATGAATAGTTGATTCAGTTGTATCATAAATTGATGATTGGGTGATTCAGTTGTGTCAGAGGTTCCAGTGATTTATTCATTCAGATGTGTTAGAAGTTTCAGTGATTGATTGTTTTAGAAATTGATGATTAGGTTTTAGTTATGTTAGATATTGATGATTGGGCTTCAGTGATTGATTTATTCATATTTGTTAGAGATAAATGACAGTGTTATAGTGATGATTTACATTTTGACTTGTGATATTGAGCTTAAGTGTTGATAATAGGTTTGGTCTGAAAATTTGATGAAATCTGGCCTACAAGTTATGATGTGTTGAAGCAAGTGGATTGAGTGTAAAAATTCATGAAACATGGTCCATGGAGGATGCTGAGGGGTGGAGCTTTCAATGAGGAAGTTGAAGCTTCCTTCCTTTAGTAGCTGGTTATCTAATCAGGGGGTTGGAGCCCCCTTCTAGTAGAAACTAGAGAACGAGTGAAGGTTGTAGCCTTCTTCAGGTTGGTGCCTGCATACTGGTACAATTTTATGCTAGCATAAGAACCATAAGGTAGGAGCTCCCTTGTAGTAGGAGATGGTAGACTAAGGAAGGTTGTAGCCTTATACAGGTGTGTGCCTGTGTATTGGTATGAGTCTAAACTAGTACAAGATTGTAAAATGCTTTTTCTTTATATTAAAAGGAAGACAAAGACCACAAAAATAGGTGGTTTTTTTCCCACATTGGGTTTCCACCTTGAATTATGGTGTTCATGTGTGTTTCTTATGCATGATGGTTTATTTTTACAGTAGATGGTTACTGTTTATATAATGTTTAATAAAGTACTGATGCACTAGCTAAAGACCAACATAGAATGAATTAAATGAGTCATAAGTTCATTGTATATATGTTAGTTGGCTTAAGAATATTCATGTACACACTCAGGATCCTTTCAGTAAAGTCACGTGTAGAAATCTGAATATGAAATATAAAAAATTATTGATTTGAAAATATTGATTCACCCCGATGAGCTCTGGTGGAAACGAGGGTTTGAAGCTCACAGATTCAACAGATCGAGGTATCAATTCTGGAGAAGAACAAGGCTAGAGAAGCAGAGCTCCACAGAAGGGGGCAAACTCTGACCTGACAAATGGAAAACACGGGGTCCACTAGGACCCCATATTACAACAAATAATGATGAACAAGATGACAACACAGGATGGGGTGTAGATAGCAAGTTACGAAAAGTCAAATTCTGACCAGCAAGGGAAGGAAAGGCAATGAAGGTAAGAACACTAAAAAACTGAAGGAAAAGGATGACAGTAAAAGAATAGAAAGTAGAGCCAGAGAGAATCCAACACAAGCACATTACGCCCATGAAAACAAATAGTTGATGGAGCAAGTAGGAGCAAAGGAAGAGGATCTGAATCAGGATAAAGAGGAACAAGGGGGAACGACGTCAACACCCAACAGAAAGAAGAACCAGGGTCCGTGTAAACCCAAAGCCACAGAAACCCTGAGGGTTGTAATATCTGATCCGAAGATTTGGGTATACCATGATCACATGGTCAAACATGCAGTGATATCCAGGTTCATGGGGTTTTGGCCAATAGAATGAGCACTGTGTTAGTTGATATAGCAACAGTGGAAACCCAGAGGTGATATTAGACTGCACGTACGAGCTAAAGTTTTTTTTTTGCTGTTGTTTTTTAAAATTTAGAAGATAGGGATATGATATTCAATGGAGGGCGTTATTTCTTTACCTCTACAGGCCTTTACATAAGGCCATGTAAATCCAACTTTTTAACAGAAAAGGAAACCTTCAAGTAGGTACCAGTTTGGATATGCCTTTTTTCCTACGAATTTATTATTGGGGACATGCAGCTCTAGAACAAATAGGTAATAAGCTAGGGACATTCATCAAGGCCTCAAAATCGACTTTGTAGAAAAGGTATACCTATTGTGCCAGAATTTTTGTGGAAATGGATGTGTAGAGAGCTTTACATGAGGGCCTATGGCTGGAATACAGGGACGAGGATTATTTCCAAGCTATAGATTATGAGCAAATCCCATTCCATTGTAGAAATTGTCATGAGCATGGCCATTTAATCAGAGAATTCCCACTGAACAAGGTAGTAGGAGATCACAAGGATGGAAATGGAGAGAAGAAGAAGGAAATCTTCACCAGACCGAAAGCCAAATAGAGAGAAAATAGAAAATGCCAAACCAAGGAAAGCACATCACAAGGAAATATGAGCAATGCTTTTGCAATCTTGGAAATTGAAAGGGAATCAGAGGACAAGATTAAAGAACAAAAAACCACAAAAATAAGCAGATCTACAACAGTGCCAGAAATGGAAGAATGAGAGGTGAACCCTTTGAGCATAATGCTCCAGGTTTAAGAAACAACACAGGGGGTTGAAGAAGATTCAGAAATGTTCACTAGTGAAATCAAAATTGAAGACATGTAACTCAGTGATATACTAGAGAAAGAAGGTATGGATCTACCAAACATGGTTGAACACTGGAAAAGGAAGGAAATGGAACACATATCGGAAGAGGAAGTAAAAAGAATTAATGAAATACTCATAGCACGGCAAAGAGCAGAGATGGACCTGCAAAGAAAAAGCTTGGGAACAGCTAAACGACTTGGGGTCTGGACACACGGTTTGCATCAAACCTCCACAAGTTCCAAACACCGTAAAAAGAGAGGACACGGAACGAACAATTAGGCATTACAAGAACTGGGACAAATGCTCTTAAACTCGAGTAAGATGAAAGCCCTAGAGGCTTTTTCTCTAACCTCCTAAACTCTATTTAAAATGAAAATTCTTTCTTGGAATGCTAGAGGGCTAAACAACCAAACAAAACAACGTATTTTAAAGAAGAAAGTCCAAAAGGAACAACCAGACATAGTGTTTGTGTAGGAAACTAAATGCTCAAGCAGTGCAGTAATCAATATCAGAAAAAAACTAGGTACGTGGATGGAATACTTGGAGAAAGCCAACAATGGATGGGAGGGAGGCTTAATCACTATGTGGAATCCACAAATAATCAATATCCTTTCCTCTCAAGCAGCCAGATCCTTCATAGTTGTAGAAGCCTAAGTAGTAGGTATCCCCTAGCGAAGGTGATCATTGGAGGGGATTTCAACATGATTACCACCCTCATGGAAAAGAGAGGAGGCATAAGGAAACTCAACAGAGACTCTGAAGCTTTCCTAGACTTCATCAAGATGGCTAATCTAGTGGATATTTTCCCCAGAAGTGGTGTTTTCACATGGAACAACAAAGGGGAGGTGAAAAGCAAATAACATCTCGACTAAATAGATTTCTAGTAATAGAAGGAATATTGTTGGAAGGAATTATTCCAGAATCAGATATTCTTCCCAGTGGAGGGCTAGACCACTATCCCATTACACTGACTAATGCAATCTAGGGTACTCTAAGAAATAAACCTTTTAGATTTGAAAAATTATGGCTCACTCATCCTGAGTTCATTCAGCAAATTGAACAATGGTGGAAAGAACCCTTGGGTATTAAAGGCACAAAAATGTATAGGTTACAGGGTAAGCTGAAATACATTAAAGACAAAATCAAAATCTAGAATCAAGAAGTATTTGGGAACATATTCCAAGAAAAAATGAAACTAGAGGAGCAATTAGAGCAGATACATGAGGGATGGATTCAAGGCAACATAAACCGAGAAACTGTGAACAAGGAAAAGATGCTGATGCAGGACTGGAAACTACGTTGCCAATAGGAGGAAAATCTTTGGAAGAAGAAAGCTTGATTTTAGTGGCTTAGGGAAGGAGAACAAAGCACGAAATTCTTTTATAGATCAACTATTGACTACAGAGGAGGCAATAAAATTCTTAGCCTTAAAGATGAACAGGGAGCCATGATACAGACACATCAAGAGATCTCCAACCTTCTTACTACGCATTTTAGTAGAATAGCTCAAGAACCTCGAGTTGACATAACAGAGGCCATTGATGAACTTACTTCCTCAATCCCCAAGCTAATTACGGCAGAGAAAAAATTGGCTCTAACTCGAGAAATTTCCATGGAAGAGGTGGAAGAGGCCATGAAAGAAATGCCTAATGATAAAGCACCTGGGCCTGATGGTTTTACCATAAACTTCTACAAATCTTGTTGGGAGATACTCAAGACAGAGGTTTGGGAGGTAGTGGAGGATTCCTGACGATCAACCTGAATCCTCAAGTCCCTCAATTCTACCTTCCTGTCCCTGATTCCAAAGGAGGAGGAAGCTAACACCCGTTCAATGTTTTGACCAATTGTGCTATGCAGTGTCTTATACAAAATTATTTCGAAAGTAATAGCCAATAGAATGAAACACATACTTCCAGGCATTATCTCAAAAGAGAAATCAGGCTATGTAAAGGGGAGATAGATTCTAGACAATGTCTTACTGGCACAAGAGATGATTCACACACTTCAAACTTAAAATAAACCAGGTATGATGATGCAACTAGATCTGTGAAAGGCATATGATAAGGTTAACTGACACTATCTAGAAGCGATATTGAAAGCCTTTGGCTTTGCTGAACAATGGATAGTTTGGATACTAGATTTGGTCATATCCACTAGATTTTTCAATTCTGGTGAATGAAGCCCCTATTACCCAATTCTCTCCTTCACAAGGTCTTCAACAGGGTGATCCATTATCCCCCTTCCTTTTCGTGATTTTAATGGAAGGTTTAAGTATATTTATTCATAAATCTAAAGAGGAAGGAGTTATTAAAGGACTTCAGCCCCTACCCTCAATTCGAGCAACTACCCACCAACAATTTGTTGACAATACAATGTTGCATGGTACTCCCTTAGTTAGAGAATCCTTGGGCTATAAAAGGATTCTCAATCTCTTCAGCAAGGCCTCAGGTATGGAACTAAATCTATCAAAATCTTCTATCTTCTTTTTCAATACTCATTTAGCTGTGCAAAAGAATCTTTCCTCCATTCTAGGCTTCAGAAGAAGCAACCTCCCCTTGAGATACCTAGGAGCTCCGTTAACTGACAAACTTTGGCAAAAAATGCACTAGCAAAATATTTTGGCAATCCTGGAAAAAATATGTCATCATTGGACCCATAGGGCCGTAAACATCACAGGAAGATTGGTCTTAACCAAAGTAGTCCTCCAGGCCATTCCTCAATATATGCTCTCCATTATTCTAGCTCCCAAGGGAGTACTGCAAAAGATAAGGGTCATCCAAAGCACCTTTCTCTAGTCGGGTAATTCAATGAAGAAGAAATGATCACTAATAGTGTGGAACAAGCTATGCAAACCTAAACATTTTGGAGGGCAGAACTTGCAGGACCCTACCATGGTTAACCGGTCCTGTGGTGCTAAATTATGGTCGAAGTGGAACCCAAACTACCATGGGCCACATTGGAAGGAAAAGTATGCTCCAAATCATAGTTTACAGAACTTAATCAGTATTCAAGAAAACCCAGAAGGCTCACCAATCTGGAACCTAGCAAGAAATAACCGACAAAATACCTAGGAGCGTAGCTTTTGGGAAATTTGTGATGGTAAGACAGCCCTTTTTGGGAAGATGCATGGCAACAACTCCCCAAGATGGAAAGGCCTGAATTCACAGATTTCCAAAGAAACAACCAGGAGCTAGGGAGAACTATAGTGAATCTGTATTGGAAGACGAATGAAAGTGACCAGGTGTGGAGAACTTGGGTATTCAATGAAAGAGAGCATCTGACCAAAGTAAACAATGGTATGAAGGACATGAGAACACAACTAGACAAGAGAAGGATAAGGAAAACAGAGGACAGTGACCAATTATGATGGGGAAAGCTAGAAGGAGGCAACTTCACACTCAGAGAAGCCAAAACACACATAGAAGATACTAAGCATGAAAAAAAGGTCAAATGGCACAACGAATTCTGGGATGCCAAGCTATGGCCAAAATCAAAACTTTCCTATGGCTCCTAATGCACAGGCAAACGCTAACCTGGGAGAATCTCTGGAAAAAAGGATTCACAGGCCTTTCGCCCTGCCCCATGTCTGGAACGGAAGAGGAAACCATGAATCACCTCTTCAACACCTCTGAATGGGTAGACAATATATGGAAATGGGTGGAAAGCATTCTTCAAAGGATGGATAGAGTTAGGAATTCTATTCAAGAAACTATCGATAATTGGAGGGGTAATTTCTCTAATACTCAACTGGTTAACACCATTTGGAAACTCACACCAGGGTTCATTGCATGGACAATTTGGAAAGAAAGGAACCAGAGAGTCTTCCTAAATCAAATTAGAGATATAAACCACTTAAAAGATACACTTCTTCAAAATATCCAGCAAACGATTCTCGTCAAACGAAGGATAGAACAAGACACAAACATCTTGAGTGCAGACTTACACATTTTGAAAGTTTTTGACATTGATAAGGGAAACTTTGCATCTTCCTCGAATCGTCGGTAGGAGCTAAATACCAGTGTGAATACCTAGATTTGGCCGCCATTAAGCTTCCTCAAAATCAATTTCGATGGAGCTTCCAGGGGTAATCCAGCACCTGCTAGCATCGGGGGGGTTCTTAACGACAGTGAAGGTAGAATTCAGTACATTTATAGTCAAGCACTAGGCAAAGGGACTAATAATGAAATGGAATTTGCAGCATTGGAACAAGGTTTTAGAATTCTCAGGAAACTAAAAGCTGGAGCAACTATGGTGGAAGGGGACTCTCAGCTGGCAGTCACGCCAGCAAGGAAATTGTATACAGGGGCCAAAATAAGTAAAGTCACTTAGCACTGGAGATTGGCCAAAGTAACATAGAGCATTGCCGAACACGTATCTTTTCTGGACGTCTTAGTCTTTTAGGCAGTTAGACACAAAGCTAACACAGTGGCAGATCACTTGGCGAATTATGGGATCGATAATCCCACTGTCAACTTGCATAGTTGTTGGAAAGAGATTACATGCACGGAGTTGAGAAATAGGTGCACTCTTCTTTCGAGGTAGGACAATATTTAATGAAAGAAGAGGCTAGGGGTACGAAGATCTTCCCCATTAGTGGAGAATGACGCGATCCAATCGAAGGGAAGCAAGGATAAAGGGTTGGTAAGCTAAAGAAGTACACAGATGGAAGTGGAATTCAATGCACAAGCATGTCAACACTGATCCAAGAAGCACCATGAACAAAAATTATGGACTCCGCCGACATCAAAACAAAATAGAAGCCAATTGGCACTCATGGGAATGGTTCAAGCATGGCAGATTTAATAATAGTGATCCGACTTTTCAACAAAAATGTGGTCTTTAGAGCAAAAATAATTATGAATAGACGTGCGAGCATAATTTGATAAGATGGGGAGCCTTAGGTGACTCAGGGTCTCCCTCTTCTATAATTACAGTTCCAAAATACAAGAGCAATGCTCTGCTCTCCAACGGATACCAACATCGTCTCAATTTTGCTCTCAGAAGGTTTCGTTTCTCTGTTCTTTGGCATAGGAGGATGGCACGTGAAGGTAGTAGAAATGCTTCAGCCAATAAAGACCTACAACATGCTCAGGAGGCATACGAAACGAGAACTTCGCAGAAGGAAAAATGCAAAATAGAGGAGCTGGAAGCAATTACTACTGAAGAGGAAGAAAACCTGGAGGAAAATGAACTGGAAAAGGAAATGTAGTTGGTTCAGGATCTCGACACAACAACAACACGAGCAACTCAATATGTCCACACTCAGGTGGAGATGTGGCGTATGAAAATGATGTTAGCGAAAGCTATCAATATGCAAGGGGGGTATCTCAATCAGGCTCACCAGGCTATTTTTGTCTTATTTGTGGATCACACGGTGGTTTTCGAAGCACTGGACTTGAAAATCAGTTCGCTGGAGCAACAATTTGATAATGTATCCAAAACGTTGACAGTGCTAATAAGCCTTCTGAGCCATTCCATATGCCAGGATGTCGTTTTTGTGGGGGAAGGGGTGGAGGAGACCATAGGGACCAGTCAGGGGAAGCATTCTTCCCAACGTCCACCTCAGCCCAGCAAAGCCACAACTTCGGCCAGCCAGGATACCACCACCAAGGAATATATCATTCTATGACTATAATGGGTTGCTATGGGAGTCTCAGTGTGTTTTGATGGTTCATTGTTCAACACTTGTTCTGTTTCTTTACGCAAGTTTACTTGTTCTGTTTCAGTACTCTGCTTCTCATTTTAACTGCCTTTTTCTTAGTTTCCTTTGCTTATCTTGGAGGAGCTTTGGTATGTTTGCTCTCTGTTTTGCCATATGCTTAGATGGATTACTGGTTTTGTTGTCCCCACCCTTTTCTATGCTGCCCTACGTGGTGAGCCTTAGGGCTTTTGATAGTCTAGATGATTATGAAATGTTGGAATCGGGCAAGGGAGTTGCTCTTTAGTCTGCACGAGTAGACCATTTTGTATAGTATGTAATTTTTGTCTTAATACAAATTTCTGATTTACAAAAAAAACAAGAAAATATTGATTCACCCCCACCCAATATTTTTCCCAACAATTCGTATCAAAACAAGTCCTTCGGTAGAATCTTGATTGCTTGAAGGATATTCATCGAGACAATGGGAAATAAGCAAAAGAAGAAAACACATCAAAAGAATAAGACATATCAAAGAGACAACTGTGGCAGTATTAGAGACAATTGGATATTAGGTGGATGCGAATATTCAGATTTAAAATCATCCCAGAATGAAGATGAAGAAGAAAAAGAATTATCAGGTACTAATTTTTGGTCATCTAGTGATACCTTTCTCTACTCATGCAATATTGAAGATAATGAATGTGACAAGGAAACAACTGAATTTTCTCTTATGGGTGAAAGTGAAAGAAATCTAATTGAAGTCAAAGTTAAAAGGCTCATAGATAAAATTAGATATCAATGAGATCTACTTGGTAAGAGGGAATGTACCTACAAAGAATAGGTTACAAGGTTAAGAACCTAGTTGGAGGAAGGAAACGAAATAAGAAAGCAGTACAAGGAAAAGGAAGATCAATGTCAAAGGTTGTAGAATGAAGTGACATCATTGAAAAATCAAGTGAATGAAAACGATACAACAACCAAGGAAATTAAAGAAAGAACGAGTTACTATGAAGGTCTTGAAGTTGAGGTCATCTCTCTAAAAGAATATCCCTAGAAATCAATTAAGAAGAATGAGGAACTACTTCAAGGTTTTGAAGAATAAGAAAACGAGATTCTCAAATTAAAACAACAAGTGGAAGAAGGAAGAAAAGTTGAAGAACAATGAAGAAGCAATATCTAGAAAAGGAAAAGCAATATCAGGTTGAGGTAAATATCCTAGAAGGTAAATTATAAGGGAAGGATAAACTCTTATGATTTGAAGATAGTACTAAGATTTTGGATAATATTCTAAGTAGTCAAATCTCTCCTACGATCAAATTTGGTCTTGGTCTCCTACCATCTTTTCATCAACTTTCCCTTCAATTCCTTACATTTTTTGGATACCTACAAAAATATCCTTTAGAGATGGTCTTTGGAAAAGATGAATCTTCCAATGATGAAAGTGACAAGGACAAAGAATGAAAGTTAATTAATCAGATCCAAATGATTCACCAAATAGTGAAAGTAAACATGGAGAGACATTAGGCTCAAAACAAGGGTCGACATGACAAACATTGGGTTGATTGCAAGTTCCGAGTTAGAGATAGCATCCGTCTCCATATCAACAAGTATATAATTAATGGGGAAGGCGAGAAATTAATACTAGTTCGATATGGTCCTTTCACCACCTTGGAGAAGATTGTAGACAATGATTTTTGCATTGACTTGCCAACATAAATGAAAATGTATTCTATGGTGAATGTTCAGAATTTGAAGCTCTATGGTTCTCCTTTAATCATGTATACTAAGTAGGTTGGAAAGGTTCCTTTAGTGGATGACTTTGCACTAGAGTACTTGGACAAACTACCGGAAGACATAATTGTTGACAAGAGGACCTAGACTTTACGATGGGGATATCTTGAGTACCTTCGTGTTGGTTTCAAGGGGATGCATCCATGTAAGGCTCATTGGAAAAATAATGAAAATGTGAGGGAGGAATTCCCTCACTTTCCAGTTGATTGATGTGGCTTTTGAAGGTGCAGAATCTCATTAGTGGGTAGGAATGATCCATGACGATCCTAAAAGGCCAAAGTTTTGAAGTCCTCTAAACTTAGGAAAACCTATCTCAAATCAAAGATCTTCTCATCCTAAAACCAATGACATGAACAACACCTCAATCTGACACCATATGTGAAAGTTATGGCCCATTGATGTTTTCAACAAAAAACATATTTCACGCAGGACACACAGGTTGCCACATGGTAGCTGATATCAGTAGTATGTAAGCGAACATCATCCATATGGGTGGTGATGTGGCAATACGATCAAAAGAATATGGGGAATATTTTCGTCCAACCTATAATTGACACATGGCAATACCAGATTGGCCAAATAAGGCCCAATCCAAGATCACCACATGGCATAGTCATGTGGCACCACGTGGTATCCCATGACTAGAAAATGAGCCTAGGCTAGGCCAAATCTGGTGCGAAACTTAGTGGAAACTAAATTTGGTGGAATCAACTATTTCTAGTTGTAGTGTTGGCCATTACAACTAAATTTAGCAAGCAGTTTGGATGTTATTTGGTGGAGGCCAGAGTTGCGACAACCATCAAACCTCTAGCCAAGTTGGTGGATAATTTTATCGAACATTTTCGGGATTTTGTCGAACACATTTTTCAGGAGGGATTTATAGGGGAATATTTTGTAGAAATATTCAAAGAATATTCTTATAAGGAATCTTATAGGGAATATTAAAATTCCCTAGAACCTCAAAGGTTATAATAACCGAAAAAAGTCATTTTTATACTCAAATTTCATGAAATTTTTCCACGAATATGATGGTGCAGTCTGTTTTTTTATTTGAGTAATGCATTTTTCCATTATTAATCCTCTTCTCACTGATGACCTGCAAAGTGCGGTATTCGCAGGCCCCCAACACCAACATCACTCCATCTTGCAATAGGTGGACGACCTCGCCACGGGGCACTACCAAGTTCAACCCCACTCCCTTGAGGGCACTAATAGTTGGTCTATCAGCTTCATTTCCTGTGGTGAGTGCTCCATATAGTAGCCTATTGCGGGGGAGACCATTGCATGCAGCATCTCGACAGCTTTTGAAGTACCGATAGCGAAGTTGGAGGACAACGTGCCAACCTATGGTGCCTGGGCCTACAGCTCATGTAGACCTATCTGAATCGCCCCCAATAGTAGCTACTATTTCCACCCAAACCACTGTAGTGCCTCCATGGAGACATCCTGCACTATGTTTTCAATTTCATGCAAATCTCCCTCTCTGAGGGTGATGGGATCCAGTGATGACTTAATGGCCTTGGATTTCTTCCTCGAACCCACTTTCTCTTGTTCCCTTAGACACTTGATGCATTCTAACGTCGTATATGGGTTTGCGCCATGCTGTTGTGTTTGCTTGTCCATTTCTTCCTCTATTTTGGGTGAAGGTGACCTCATGCCTTTGTCAGAGCCATGATCTATTTCACCTATCTGCTTTTCTCTCTATTGGGTGGCATTGCAGTTTACCTGGGCCTTGTCAACAACCTCCTTCTTCCTCTTCTTAACTAGTTGTTCCATATTGAGCTTGGCCTCCTCCTTTTTGCACTGCGTAGCAAACTTGCTCGACCCCACTGCGAAGTCTGAGGTAGTGTGCCACTCTGCCAGCCAACGATCAAGTACTACATCAGTTGCTTCATCTGTTGCCAACTAAGTTAAGTCATACCATGTTTGTTCAGGGTCCTTCCATGCCATGATTGATACCCAATGAAAGTCAGCCTTCAACTCTACGTACCCCTGAAAATTTTCAAACGCAGTAGGTGACAATCATGGTTTGCGATTCATAGCCATGTGGATGTTCACTTCCATCAATATCCAGAAGATCTTACTATCCTTTATGCATTCATCATCCTCGGTCACCCATAGCGAAGCATACTTCACTTCTTCTGGTAGGTTTGGTACGACTGAGGGGAACTAACTATATTCCGACATCTCTGAGGCTACCAGCACAATAGACAACAAGAGCTACACATTGTGGAAGGTCTTAGTAAGCTCCTATGCCTTGCAGTAGTTCGCAAGGAAATCACTACAAGGATATCGAGCCCAATTAAACTATACTTCTTCAGTGCATTGGGCTGTAAGAGCAATGGCTGATGCCGACACTTCATCTCCCTGACACTTCCTCATAACCTTTCCTTCCAAAATCTGCATGGCCACTTTGACCGCAGGGTCATAGGTACTCAATATGGCATAGCTTCTCGGCTTCTTCATGAGCTTGAATTTCAACTTCACGACCTCTGCGAGGGCCCACTCACTACATTTTCTATCAAAAATCATTAATGGATTTTCATTTGTGTAGGGTAGTCATATGATCCTAAGGATCAATCTGTCGATGATGGGTATTGGCTCCTCGAGCCACAGACACCCATTGTCTACCAACCATAATAACTGCTTGATGACCAATATTGTAATGAGGGTGAGATTGTAGTGTGAAACCCATAGCAGGTTGAGCAGACTTTCCTTGTCTACTCCCTTGACCCACTTCTGTAGTTCCAATGTAGTCATCCTTGTGGCTGTGTCAATAATGCAACACATTATATGTTGTCGCTAAGTGTGGGAACTTCTCATTGTGAGATAAGTCCCAAAATTCTAATTTTAAGAAAGGAACCGGTCCCAAGTGTGGCCCTTCAAATACAATCTCGTCTAGTAGAAAAGGGGTTTCCAAGGGTACCTTGTAGGTTTTAACCCCGTACAGAAATTACCTACATACGAATTCTAAATCACAGGAAAAATAAAAATGCGAGAGCATAACAC
>APFE030732847.1:0-62148 GCA_000404065.3 Pinus taeda | reverse complement strand
ATTTTGAAGTAAGTGAAGGATCTTTACCTTTTTGTTTTGATTCATGTCAGTTCATTAGAGACAACTTCCATGCAATCAGAAATCAGTTGTCAACAAGTCTTGATTTAGACCATCTTGAGGGCAATGAAAACCTTGTTCAAGATTTTTCACATCCAGATTTGCAGCCCCCACATGCCATTGGCTGTCAAGTTGCAGATGAAGGCATGGAAGTTGACATATTTGATCAAATGATACAAGAAGGTTCCCTACCTTTCTGTTTCGAATCATTTCAGTTTTTGAAGGGAAATTTGCATAGTCCATATTCAGTGAAGAATGAGCAGCATGTAGACAATCATGTAATCACAATGGAACCAATAGAAATGGGATTGCAGCAGTCTTTTCAAGTTTTTCATGATCCAATAGCCGATGTTTTGGATGAGGTTTGCAGTCAAAGTCTTTCTCCATTGAAAACATGTGATCTTGAAACATGTGCTAATATGAATTTGATCCGGCAGCCGGTTTCTTTTTCATTTTCAGCAAAGGTCTCGTCACAAGGCTCAGATCAAAGTTTGCATTCATGGTATGAGGACACGAGAAGTAATCTATTAGATGAGCTAAGTTCCAGTGTGCTTGAATTTCATGATCCTTATGCAGTGTTTTTGGAGGCGGATAGAGAATTCATCTCATTCAATGGATCTGTTTCTAAGTTGTCATGGGAGTTTCCTTTCAGTAGTTCTCTCTTGTTGGTCATAAGTGAGAACTTGCGGAGATTTCAAACTGCAGATGAGATATTTACTTGGTTGCATTGGTTGTTTCATTTCACTTGATCAGGTGATGAATGAAACTGTTAGAGTAGGTTGTGATGAATAAGCTCCACTTTGAGCATCATTTTCAGTTGGTCGATTGTGTTTAAGTATTGAGTCAGTTTTTAGTTGAGTCATGAGTCCTTTGTTAGTCCATTTTCAGTCTTGTTATTAAGTTAGTTTGGGTTGGTTTTCATTCATGCATTTTAGTTTGAGTTTTTGACTCCATTGCCCAATGGTTGAAAGCACTGGTCTACTCTTCGAGAGATTTGTCATTCTTGGCACCTCCAAAGAGCTACCATCCCCATTGCAGCCAATGTTAGTGTCAGTCTTTCCAGCCCTCCTCCAGTGATCAAATATTCTCTTACAAAGTGATTTTGAAGTGTCAAGGTCAAATTTTGTCATTTCAATGAGTTTTCAAGAAAAATTTGGTCACTAGGCATTAGGTCTAGGGTTTGCTTTAACTCCTTCTAAAGTTGCCCAAATGCCAATCTATGTCACTATTCAGCTGATTCTATCATCATTCATAGTGTTTTCATTATCATGTCAGTGTCTAATGAGTCATTTTACATCTTGTTCATGCTTCAGTTGTGCCTTGGCGAGTTCATTTCCCTCTCCTAGGGTTTTGAAGCCAATTTCTCTTGGACGGTTAAATCATCAGCAAAACCTGTTTCCTGATGTTCATACACCTTCTCATATCCTTAATGTACCTTATCAAGCACTTCCCAACACTCAGATCCCCCAAAATCCTCATTTTTGCACAAACCCTAGTTTCTTGCTACAACCTGGCAATTTTCTAGGTTGGGCCTGTGTTTTTCCCTTTTCGATCCCTTGCCCTCAATCAATCTCTGAGATTCCACTTTCCCCTGCTTCCTAACATCCCTCCCTACTCCCAAATATTTCCTCAAGAATTTAGAAGCCACTTATCCCCTTCATTTTGCTTCATTTCGACCAAAACCTTTGTTCCACACATCAGGATAAGTTTCACTAAAATGATGTTTCTGAGCAATCAAAGATGATTTTTTCAAAACAGAGAGAGGTGTTTGTCCAAAACATTCCAAGGAAGAAAAACCTCCTTCACTTTTTGCACATGTGTCATGGTTGTAAATAAATGTCAAAAATACCGGCGAGAACGAAGGTGCTCCAAGGATGGTTGGCCAAAGCACAAAAACGAAGGAAAACGCCCGATCCACTCCAAATTTTGGCCAAAGCCTCTTTGACTGAGCATGGTACTAGATTGGGGACTCCCAGCCCAAATTTCAAGAAATTTGGAGAAAATTTTGTCATTTGTGAATTTTTTGTGCCAAACACAGGTTTTTCCCATTAATGGGTCTCACCCCCCGTGAGACCCTTCATCCCGGCAACTCGATTTTTTAAAAACTTAGCATTTCAATATTTTTCATGAAAATTTACATATTCTCATGGATGGAATTGAGATTTTGTGAAGTTTTGGGCCTCCACAAAGTCAAAAAGCATGCAAAATTTGACTTTCTGCCACTTTTTTGAACTACAGAAAGCTGTCTTGGGAGAATTGATTTTTGACAGGGAAAATGAACTCCAAATTCAAAAATTCCAGTTGGGTTAGAAAGTAGACCCATGGACCTTTCCAACAAGCCCACGTTTTCTCAATTTTTCCACCTGAAAGTTCCCCAAACATGGCTCCAAAGGGGCGCAACCCATCAGGCAGGGGGGCGCGACCCGTCAGGCAGAATTGTCCAGAAATGCACTGTACAGCCCAAAAAACATAGATTTGACTCAGTTTGACTTTTTGAGGTGAATGATGATTATATTTAATGTAATTATGGTACTTTTTAGACACTTTTATCCTTATTTAACTCTTCTAGAAGATTCATTCATGAAAAGGGTAAAAATTAAATGAATGAATTGGTTTCCAAGTTTATAGAGGCAAGTTGTTTTGACTGCCTAGTTTGTAGTGCTTAGTTTAGAAGTGGTTGAAACAGCTCCTAGGATAGTGAGCTCGACCCCTAGAGGCAAGGAAATATGTTAGCTTTCCTATATTATGTACTTTCTTAGTCATTTTCATGGTTGGACTCTTGAGGGAGAAGCTATCATTGTCTTATTTCACTGTATCTCTGCAGTTTTTGGCTAAGGAAGACTAGGGTTTTGCAGTCCTTTTTGGGATTCTTGTGGACTCATGTGTTCATGGTGTGTTTCTCAATGTTCTTGTAAGTTTTTTTGTGTGATTCATTTACTTCTGCACATTAAACAAATGAAGTGTTAAAGTAAGAATTCATGCTTGCCATGCTCTGTTTTTAAGTTTGTTTAATTTCAATGTTTTCTACTGTCTAAAGAGAATTAAAATTTATTGTTTTCTCTCTTTAGCTCTCTTTCTTTCATTCCTGACCATCCACTTCAGTTAAAGGCATCAACATTGTCTCCTACCTCGCCCCAAGGAACCCCCTGCAGAAACTGTGTCCCATCCCCGCACCCAAAATTGCCCTCTCCTCAATTTGCCACCAAAAACCCTAAAAACCCCAAATTACCCCTTTTGATCAGTTTACTAGCCTAATCAGTGTTACCCTATTGGTCATCTCATCAATTGAAGATTTTACTGAGATTGACTGGAGAGAGCATTCTCCTGCCCCGTAGGGCTAGCTACGAGGCTAAATGGTTTGATGTTGCCTTGAGGTTTGCCTTTTTCAGCGTGAGGTGAAATTTCAAGCGCTAACACCACATACAAGACCGGATATATAACATGGTCACCAATTAATTTAAAATACACACAGTAATTTTCTTTGCTTTTGGTGAAGTCAAGTCCCCGTATAAATGTATCAAATTTATTATACCACATCCTTGGTGACTGTTTTAACCCATACAGAGACTAATTTAACTTGCATACCAGTTCTTTCTTACCCTTCACCATAAATCCTTCAGGTTGCTTCATGTAGATCTCCTCTTCCGGATCCCCATGAAGAAATCTTGTCTTCAGATTCATTTGTTCTACCTCAAAATCAAAAGCAACAACAATAGATAAAAGTAATCTAATAGAAGTTACCTTGGCAACAGAAGAAAAAATATCACCAAAATAAATTCCCAGAACCTGGGAATATCCTTTTGCTACCAACAGAACTTTGTATTTCTCCACCTTTCCTTCTGCATTTGTCTTCTTCTTGAACACCCATTTGTTGCCAATGGGGTTTCCTTCCGGCTGACAAATCCACCAGATCCCAAACCTCATTTTTGTGCAAATACGTCACTTTGTCAACCATGGCCTCTTTCCATAGTTTTCCTTCCTATGAATAAACTGCTTCCTTCACAGTTCTAGGATCATCATCAGTAATAGATAAAGAAAGATTTTAACAAAAATCAAATGGACTATACCTTTCTGGTTGTCTTCTTTCTCGAACCGATATTCTCACACTCATAGTTTGTGGCTCTTAATCTTCTGATTCCTCCTCTGTTGTAGAGTCTGATTCTTCCTCCTTTAACTCAAACTCTATCTTCTCAGGTTCCTTTGGTTGGAGTTCATGTTTAATAACATCTTTCACCTCTCTAAAAACCACATCTTGGTTGTACACATCCTTCCTTATTACTGGGTTCCAAAGCTTATAACCCTTTAAACCATCTTTATACCCAATAAGGATGCACTTTTTAGATTTACTATCCAACTTGGTTCATTTCAAATTTGGAACATCTACATATGCGTCACATCCAAATACCCTCAAATGTGAAAGACAGGGTTTCTTACCAGTCCATACTTCTTGTGGAGTCTTCTCCTCCAACCCTGATGAAGGTGACTTGTTGACCAGGTAAAATGCTATTTCCACTACCTCTGCCCAGAATTCCTGTCTTAACACAACACCACTTAGCATGCTTCTTGCTCTTTCCATCAACATCTTGTTCATTCTTTCTGCAACTCCATTTTGCAGAGGTGTATATGGAGTAGTCTTCTGCCATGCTATATCACACTTCTTACAAAATTCTTCAAATTCCTTACCACAAAACTCTCCATCGTTATCTATCCTCACCACCTTTATCTTCTTATCTATCTGGTTTTCCACCAGAGCCTTAGATTCTTTAAACCTATCAAAGACATCAAATTTATCCTTAAGGAAATATATCCATGTATTCCTTGATAATTCATCTATAAATGATACATAGTACACATACTTACCCAGTGATGGAACCTTCACACGGCCAAACACATCACTGTGCACAAGCTCTAATATCTATTTTTCCCTCTTACCACCAGAGGGGAAACTCAATCGATTATACTTCCCATAATCACAATTTTCACAGAAATCAAAATCTAAAGAGCTATTACTCATACCTTCTACCATACCTTTAATGTGAAGTATTCGAAGCTCCTTCTCTCCAATATGTCCAGATCTTTGATGCCACAACATGGTCTTCTCTCCAGAGACCACTATATTTTCTACTCCACTTTTAGGAACCCCAAAACTGTTGCACCCATCAACAATAGTGCTACCTTGCAGCTTGTACAGATTTATAATGCAAACTCCCCACATCAATACCAGTGCTCCCCAAACCATCTTGTAGGTATCATTCTCAAACACTATTTTTACACCTGCATCGTCCAGCTTGCTTACAAAAATCTAATTTCTGGCCAATGCAGGAATATGTAGAACACCCGGAAGTGTTCTAACCCTTCCACCTTGCAAATTCAACTTGACTTTTCCACGACCAACAATTCTAGCCTTCCTATCATCCCCTAAGAAGACATCACCACCATCGTGTTTCTCATACTCGCAGAACTACTCTATATGGGGAGTGAAGTGAAAGGATGCACTTGAGTCAATCAACCATGCCTCATGATCGACATGTGTACTTGAAGAAGCTAAATACACATCCCCACCTTCATCTGAGGTGGTTCTTGCCTCTGCAGAAGGAGCATCATGAAATTCATTTCCTTTATCAGGAGGTTTAAATTTATAGTCCCTTTTGTAGTGCCCTTCCTTTCTGCATTTCCAACACACCACCTTTACAAGTTTTCCTGGAGATTTATTTCTCCCTCTAGATTTAGACCTCCCACTCAATAAATTATTTTTGTTTCTATTCTGGGACTGTCCTCATATAGACAAGGCATCACCATTCTGGCTATCCATATTTTTCCATCTCATTTCCTCCATCAACAAGGATGAGACTATTTCATCAAACTCCAAGGCAGTTGCCTTGTTACCTATTGCAATAACCAAACTATCGGACGAATATGGTAGAGAACAAAACAAACCAATGCACCTATCTTCATCTAAAATTTTAATATCAACAAACGATGACTAACTTACCACAATATTAAATGCATTTAGATGCTATTTCACTGAGTCTCCATCTTTCATCCTCAGGTTATACAACTTTTTCCATGGGAACAGTTTATTCTCCAGAGACTTAGATTGGTATAAAGTCCCTAACTTATCCCATAAAGCCTTTGTTTTAGCTTCCCCTAATATATTTAGCAATACTAAATTTGAGACACACAATCGTATTGTGCTCTTTTCCTTCTGATCCAACTTCTTCCATTCTTCATCAAACATTCCAGTTGGTTTAGTACCCAGATCTACCTCGATCCACTGATCTTTATCCACCAACAGATCCTCCATCTTGAGTTTCCACAACTCAAAACTCTAACCATTATATTTATTGATATTTATCTTTCGACTGCTTGCCATCTTCTTTCACCACTAGAATCGATCCCGCAGATCTCCCATTGAACAAGGTCTACCACAGGCCCGAGAGAAACCCCTTAGCAACAAAGGTGTCCCCTTGAAGCCAAAACAACTATGATACCAAATGTAGGTTTTAACCCCAAACAAAAATTACTTGCATACCAATTCTAAACCACATAAATAAACAATGTGAGAGCATAACACATAGACACAAAGATTTTCCCCTAGATCCCAAAACAGAGACTACCAGCTTGACTTTTCATTATTTTCCTTTCAATGTTACAATACATATTTATACATGCCGAAGCATCCAATACTATGGACTGAAAACCATCGCATCCAAAACCATGGACTGAAAGCCATCGCATCCAAAACCATGGACTGAAAACCATCGTGTACCAAACCATGTGTGAAAAACATGCACAAATACATAGGTAGATCCACCCAACCTAATATAAGGCCCAAAACCAAAATTTTCCGGGGCAATTCCCTGGACCCCATACAGTGTGGTTACTTGCACCCCTCAAACCCCCTGTGACTCCCCCTGCTACGCAATCAGAGTAATGAAGGGGGTGGACTCCACCCCCTTATAACCCCCCAGTTAACTACGTGGGCTAGTCATGGAAAGAATATAACACAACCCAACAACCATTTCTCAGAAGGCTGCAACATCATCTGTGGGTTCAAAGGTAGCTCATCTATTCATGATGGCCTACCAATCATTTGACACACATCACATGCCTTGAATTAAGATTTTGAATCCTGATGGAGGGTTGGCCACCACAATCCTACGTGTAGAATCTTTTGCGCGGTCGCTCTTCCTACATAATGGCCTCCCACGACGCTTCCATGAGATTCTATGACGATACTACTCCTTTCAAACTTTGGTACATATCATCGTAATACTTCATCTGACCCAATTTTGTATAGATTCTTGACAATGAAAGAAAAGTCTGCCACATGTACCACTAACTCCTTATTCTATTGGATAGTGTAGCCTTTTAGGGCGATTCCTATATTTAGGAAGTGTATGATGTCTTCAAACTAACCACCCGCCATATGCACTACAAATAACTGCACATTAGGTAATCCCTCGTTCAAATTAGTGGGCTCTTCCACTGTTTCGATGCACGACAGATGGTCTAGTCCCACTTTCAGTCATCCATGCTTCACAATAACCTCAAAATCATACTCCTCGAACAATAACAACCACCTACAAATTCTCCCCCCAATACATGCTTATTGACCAGGTATTCAATGTAGAAAGATCCATATACATATTAAAATCTCCATCGAGAAAATAATGTCTAAACTTGTAGAGAACGTATACCATCGCTAACCCTTCACGACCAATGGTGGAATAGTTATTTTTAGCATTGGATAACTTTTTTCTTGCGAGTGCTATAGGATGTTCCAATTATCCTCTGTCAGATTGCATCAGTACTACTCCTAGTGCGATACATGACGTGTCTACATGTACATGAAACTCCTTCTTCTAATCCAAGAAGACTAAAATCAGTGCGGTGACCATCTTTCCTTTCAATACAAAAAAAATTTTCTGACAGTCCTCTTCCCAGCATAACGTGACATCCTTTTTCAACAACTTCTCCATAGGTGCGGTGATCTTGGCATAGCCCTTTATCAACTTCCTGTAATACCCAGTATGTCCTAAGGTTGCGCCTAACTGTTTCACACTCCTTGATGCCTCCACGTTAAGTATCATTGTAATCTCTGTGGGATCTACCATCAGTCCCTCTCTACAAACCACATGACCTAGAAAAGTCCGAAAAGGAACACAAAACATACACTTCTTCAGATTGAGCGCAATCTGGTACCTTTGACAAGTATCTAGAATTAGGTGCAAACTTACCACATGGCGTTTTACCAACCCAAACATAGTCCAGTCATCGAAGTACACTCCAAAAACTTATGAATGAATTCTTTGAATGCAACAATTACTACATGAAAAAAAATTGCATGTGCATTATTCAGTCCAAAAGGCATTATAGTGTACCGAAAACATCCCCACTCAATCACGAAGGTTGTCTTGCTTCTATCCTCAAGCACGATTTGATTTGATGGTACCCAGAGAACCCACAAGTGAAGGAGTATGGTTCCTAGCCACCTACATTATCCAATACATCATCAGTGAATAGAGTTGGGAAGGGATCATGTATGCAAGCATCATTCAACTTATTGAGATCTACACATATCCTTATTTCATCCTTTTCATTATTTTCTTGTACCACCATTGGGCTTACCCATTTAGATTATTCTACAGGCTCAATGGTGCTTGCCGTGAGCATCTTGTCTAGCTCTAAGCAAACCTTCTCCTTATACTTCGGATTGAGATGGTAAGGTCTTCGCTTAACCGGCTTCGCGTCAGGTTTTAACACGATCTTCATAATGCCTAGGTCTCCAATTATCACCTTTAACTCCATAAACTTGGTAAGGAAAAAATGTTGGCCTTCGTAAAGCAATTTGGTGACATTATCTACTATTGCTTCATCCCAGTAATATCCAGTCTTTACGAATTTGGGCTCTGCCTCGATACCAATATATACCTATATCATTTTTAGTAGCACAGTTATATTAGGATTCTCAATCTGTAGTCCCTCGACCTTGTGGTGACCCTCGATTTCAGGGATATTAATCTTTGATGGATCCACATCTTCTTCTTTAGTAGTCACATTATACCATTCTAGCATGTGGCTTAGCTGAGTAGTCCAATCAGGTTGAATTAGATCCAAAGGATACTGTGATATCCTAAATATTGTTGCTTTAACTTCTTGTAATGCTTCGTTAATATAGTCAAACCCATCTTCAAAGTTGAACATCGTTATGAATGCTTCAGGCAGAATATTCCACTCACCTGGTCCATGCTGGAGCTTTGTTTCCAAGTACTAGTTCATCAGGATGACATACAAGGTGTCACAAAACAAGTGCAGCCATTCAGGTTGCAGCTTCTCTCCATAAGCGTTAGCCCATTTGGCCAAGTGTGAGCATGGACCATCCTTTCTATCATATTTTTCTGTCATTCATACCTTCGTCTTCCCAAATCGTGTTCTCATCATCCTCCTATACTAGAGACAATCATGAAAGCCACCCTTGTGCGTACCCCACCATCTTGCAGGTGTAGTGCACAGTGCCTAGTCCAAAGGCTATAAGTGCTACTTCTAGGGTACTTCCATATGAAATGCATCCAAAGTTACATCTACATCATTCAAGCCATCGTAAGTAGGAAAATTTATTACCCTTGATGACATACATCGCAGCGACTGGGTCATCATGTTACAAGTCAAAGTGGTTACTTCATGTAGTCGATTCTGCGAGTGCGCTAACTCTTCATCAGAGTCTAAGGTGCAGGAACTCTCGTGATCCAAAATAATTCATCTGTCTACTATCAGACTCAGCCAACCTTGGTCTTGCATTGTTATTTTATATATGCAGTCCAAATCATCATCAGTCTTGTAAGTGCGGACTGGTTTAATATAGCACGATCCTTCAACAAGATCTAGGGGTACTATTATCCCGTTTGTGTAAGTAGGCCAATAAATTCCAAGAAGTGTAGGGTAGGGGTTGCTATCATCCACAATTTCTATCACTTCAAAGTCAGCCAATGCACTCGCACCCTCAATATCTACAGTTACTCCTTGTACCCATCCCATGGGGATGATCTTATGCTGATTTTCCATCCTTAACGGAATCAGAGACCACTGTAGCATGGGTCTCCCCATCCTATCCCAAGTCTACTTTGGTAAAATGTTCGCGTCTAACCCCAGATCCAAAATAACCTGATCCATTTCATATTCTCCTATCTATGCGGTCAGTTGCATCTCTCCTGTTGTCCTTGCTTTCTGCTTAGTAATATTTCATACAACATGTGGTTCACTCGGAGTGTTTCTGACGCATCTATTTATAAGCTCTTGTGACACCTTCACAACCTTGCTATTTCACAGTATCTTCATGTAGGTCTCTAAAAGGGTCATAAGCATAGAAGGGTCCATTTCCTAATCAATCTTATCCCTGCTCCCTGAGGTAGAGGCCTCAAGGAAGCTCTTGTTTGCTTCCATGAATGTTTCACATGCATGCTTCAAATCAAATTCAACCTCCTTTGCTGGAGATTTGCGAACCCATTCGCTATCTTTGGGTTGCTTTCCCTTATCACTGTCCATTGCAATTCCACTGGGGAGCACTGTATTCATATTTGGATCCTCCTTGCAAGGCTTAGCCCTCATCATCTAAAGGTTCTGAGTTGGCTAATATGGTAGCACCCCTTTGTTGCATATTCTTGTAGTCTTATGGAAATCTCCAAGGCCTCTGCCTAAATCGTAATCTTCTGTTGTGACAGTGCAACCCTTAAGTGGGTGTTATAGACATGTTTTGGTAGTGCGAACCCAATCACATATGTCGATAAACCAAGGGCTCTGAAACCCCTAAAAGTGGTGTTTCAAACCCTAAAGGATCAAGTTCAACTGATTACATCATTTCCCAGAAGTTCTCCCTGAAAAAATACTCAGAATTGGTCAAAACTAGACCATACAAACTACTCCATGCTGAGGGTACAATGCATCTCACCTATTACACACAAAGGGTGCGATGCATACTGAAAATCCCTTCTTTAGGGTGCAATGAGTCATAGTAGACAAATAGTAGAGGCAGTTTTCTAGGTGGAAACTCAGAGAATCTTCTAGAAACTATTCATATGACACTTGCCTCTTTGAATTCGCCCAGGGATGCGTAAGAGATCATTAAATCTCTAAGTGGAACCAAGAACTATCAATGAAATGACACTAATCAAAATCCCAAAAGCTAACTCAGCCCGCTGCAAATATCTATATATGGATCCCTCATCCTAGAGATACAAAGGTTGGAATTTTATATTTTGTAAGGAAGTGTTGTTGGTTTCTCCATGATGCATTGTATTGTTGGGTGATCTAGCTTTTCATGAGGTGAAGAGGGATTTCATGCTGGGAGGATGGTAGTGGCTAAGACAGTTGGGTTGCAATCCTCTCTTCTACTACTTCTATCAATAAAGTTATTTGAGTTTTCTTCCATATACTTGTATATTTCTGAATCCTGTATTTGTGTATGCATTTGTATGGTTAATGTACATCTAATTCTACATTGTTTATGGTTATAAATCTCTATGCTTTGATGGTATTTTGTTAATTTGACTTTACAGATGTTCCTTGAAGTGAAAAAAGTGAGAATGGAGTGGAGAAGCTCTATCAAAGGAGAGAGGAAACAAGCAAGGAGCCAGGTGAAAGACTGAGGTTGGTGCTCTCTACTTCTCTCTCATCTATCTCCCATAAAGGAAAACACAAGTTACTTTGAATTGTTTGTTTCTAAGATAGCTACCCATCTTAGTGGGACTAGCAGATCTATATAGACACTAGTTTTTCCAGAAACAAAATGGCGACTCCGCTGGGGAGCAAATAGTGTGTTTTCTTGTTAGTGTTGTTTGCTTTACGAACTACAGACGGAGCATGAAGTTAAGCCATCTAGCCTTCAAACTGCTTTTTCTATGCAATTGCAAAGTAGATCAATCCTACTTCAGTCAATCTCAGGGTTGGTTTATTAACTGAACATCCGACATGCAAACATCCTAAGTGCCGTGGTGGTAGCTCAATAACCTCATTAGATCATACCTCTATACTTTGTGTTTACTATCTATCATAAGCTCGGTCTAAATCCTTGAACTTAGCTGCAAACTGTGGGTGAAAACCAAGCTCAGTCTCATCCCTAGACCATCGCAGTGTCTCTCATTAGTAGTCTACATGCATCACACCTCCCTTGTGCTGCAGGTGAGATGCATCCCTGTTTCCCTTAAGGACAGGTGTAATGATTGAATGAGACTATTTCTCTCTCTAGAAATTGGTCTTTGCTTCATTGCTTTCAGCTCTATTCAGTAGTTTTGCTACCTATGATCAGTATATCATTGTTGAAACCTTCTTCCTTTACACTATTCAACCTCCATTGATAAGGAATTGTGAATTTTTTATTATTATGTATTTTTCATCATTCTAGTCCTCCTTTGCAAAAAGTAGCTTAATCGAACTATCGTGTTTTGATTCGAAAGTGTTGCAACTGTCGTTTTCAGTCAAGAAAAAGAGTGTTGTAAAGATTCCCTCTTTTAGATAGTCGACTGTACTTTTTCCATTGTATTTGATTTGAATTGTCGATTCTTTGAAGTCTAGAAAGCAGTTTTCAATTCCAAATTAAAAGTGTCGTCTTAGTCTTCCTTTCATATTTTGAAAATAAATTACTAAAATGTCACTTTGAAGAAAAGTAGTTGAGATATGTACTTAGTTTTCCCATTAGCATTGTCACATTAAGGAAATGGAAAAATAAATACATGCATGTGCATTTTCATTTAAACTGCATGTGGAAATTGATTTAGGAAAAGTGCATTTAGTGTGTGATATCTACTCTATGTTGAAAGAATCTTACTCTTCTTTCCTTAGTAGCTAGGATTTTCATTTCTAAAAGAAAATAAACATTTGTTTATCATTTTAGATTTCATATTTAGGAATTGTACATCTACATCACACGATGAACCTTGAAAGGAAAACTTCTGAAGAAAAATCAACTGTAAAATAAACCTCAATGAATATGAAAATTCTTTGGAACCTAACACATAACATCTAGAGGTCTAGGCTAGAGATGTATTCTGTCATTGTAAAGCCTGGTAACTATCATTTTCATCATAGGTTGGGTGATTCCTCCTCTTTGATATGACAAGTGCCAGTATGGACTTGTGCTCCCACGTACCGTCGAGTATATATTGGTAGACCACAATAGGCTGATATCCTTTATCCTTTTGAAGCCATGTCTACCGCCCTATCGATTGCAATGCACTGAACATAGCATTCGGGAAGATTGACTATCGTACATAAAGTCCTCGGTAATTTCTCTATAATTTACCGCCGAGGTATATATTGCAGTTTTGCAATTGGTTTGGTAATCCCTCTGTTTAGATTTCTAGAGTAGTCACTTTCGTTCCTTTTCAACTCCTAAAATGAAAATATCCATCTCAGCACTTGTCACTTCAGGCTCATTAAAAATCAAAGGTCACTAGAATCATCTTTAGCTTTTTCTTGACTCTTAAAAATTGAAAAAGCAAGTTGTGTGAAAGCATCATAAAATTCATTTAATTAGGAATAACATTTCCCCCTTTTAATTTTGAGTTGAACAAGTAATCCGCAATCTTGGAAGAAATTCAATAAAATCCCCATTGTTTGTAGAGACTAATGATTCAACCATCTTTGACTTCGGAAATGAAACCATTCCGGGCCAGGCGATCTTGTTTAACTGGGTTGAAATCTCTTGGTTTATTTGAAACTTGTGTTTCAACATCGTCAAAGACTCTAGTTACTCCAATTATGTCTGGTACCCTTGCCTCTATAGAAGAAGTTCCACAGTTACAAGAGGACATTAGAACTAATCCTAGTGTAACAGTAAACACTTCTATTCTTGAACCAGCTCCATCTATGGCTGATTCAGAAGGTGTCACCCCTCCAGCATCTGTCGCTGCAGAGTCTATACCTTCTTTGGCACCAAAAATATTTTACAGACTTGACAATTTACCTCTTCCACTTGGACTGATTGCTATAAAAGAGATTGTGGAGGATCTTCCATCTAGTACCCCATTTCATTTTGGAATTGGGATCCACCTATATCCTTCTACTACAGAATTTACTTCTTTTAATCACCCTTCATCGCAAGTTCCTGTCGAATCGCTAGGAAATATTTTGGATAGACTCAATATGCGTAAACAACCATAGACATCTAGGACCGTGTCATCTGATATAGCACCAACAGAACCTCCTGCTGCTACTCCGACAATGTTCACTTGTATACCATCTGTCCAAACAAGTTCTCAACCACTGGATGGAGTCCACCCAGGGACTATTTCGACAGCATGATCTGTTCCTATTTGTTCATCCAGAATCTTATCTGGAATTTGTTATGTTGAGACTCATCAAATTGATCCTTCACATTAGTATCAATTTGGGCAGTCCAGTCTCCAAAGACAAATTTACCCTATGAATACTGGATTGCCACCATATGGGGGGCAGTATGCCTTCTCATTGTTCCCTCCTGGAGAGCAACCATATGAGAGTTCACAACAAAATTCATGTCAAGCTGGAATTGCACCAAGTGGTTGGCTGCCAATACTACCTCAACAACCAAGAGTTGTATATTCAATGCAACCAAATCAACCTGTGTCGAACATTGCCACTACATCGACTCTTGTGATGGTGCCGAAAGTACAAGCGCTGCCTATTGTATGTCAACCTCAAGTCTCTCAGGTTGTAATACAACAGCCTCTTGTCTCCATGACTCAATCACAACTGTAGATTAGTGGCTCCTTAACTGAAGTGACTCAGGCTCAAATAGGTACTATCACCACTCAACTTGGTCAAACATCCAGTATTGGACAATAGAAAATGGTCCAACAACCATAATTCCAGCAAGCTTACTGAGGACCTGAGCAACAAATATTTGTAGGTAATGGGTAGCTGTACATTTAAAACGGTTACCAACAATCATATTATAATGGTTATACCCGTCAACCTTATCAAGGTTATCAGCATCAAATACATTATGCTAGTAAGCAAAGACCCACTGCTCAGGTGATCCCATCTTATCCTGGGTGTGCTTCGCCAAACATGAATCAACAGTTACCTTTCATAGAAACTTCAGAATTACCAGATCTGATTCTGCTAACAAAGGATCCAATTGCTTACTCCCCTTGGTGGCTAGTGATTCCTCATAAAATTCCATCAAATATTCCCAAATTGAATGGAAATCCAGGTGAAGATCCATCGAATCATGTAATGACCTTTCATTTGTGCTGTTCATCCAACAGCCTCAATGATGATTCGATTAGGGTTCACTTCTTTCAGCGAACGCTAACTTGTTCGGCAGCGAAATGATACATTGAATTGCCTAGAGCTCGATAACTTTAGTACCCTTGCCACCACCTTTTTAACCCATTTTCAGTTACCTATAAGGTATGAAACAGGAACAGAGCTCCTTACCAATTTTAAATAGACAAAAACCACTCACATATATGATCATATTCATGAGTGGCATCATCGTCGTCAAATGGTAAGGCATATGTTCCTAATCATCATATAGCTGAATGGTTTATTAAGTCATTGTTACCTTCTATTACAAAAGATGTGGCTAAGGGAGGGGTCATTATGAAGAGCAAGTTTTCTCATTCACAATATCTAGACTTGATCTATACTCAGTCTGGCACGCATTCGTGATGCTCCTAGACCAAAATTTTTTGTTCCCCCTCCTCCTAAATTGAACAGGGACTCTCATGCCAACAACAACGTGATTGGCACCTCAAGTACGCAAACCGCAAAGGCCCCATCTAGTAAAGCCCTTGCAGTTTCCAGTAAAAAAGCAAATGACAAACTTCCTGCCTTAGAGGTTAATGGCGTGTCATCCGATAAGGGAAAAAAACCAAAGCAACTAGGGGGAAAAAACAAAATGAAGAAACATGAAGATTTGACTCATAAAAAAACTTCTAAAAACCCTACTGGGCGAAAGAAACCTGATTTGCCATGTCTCATATGCGATGGAGACCATTGGATGAAATAATGCCCACATAAAGCTAAGGTAAAGAAATTCTTAAGAATTCAAACACCTCGGCGACATTGACTGATCCATTTCCAAACCCAGAAACCAATCTGGTTGCTATCGATACCGCTTCCCCATCCCAAGTGCTTATGTTGTGCATTTCGAAACAAAAAAATGATGCTTTGATATCGACAAGGAATAAAGATTATGGGAATCCAGAGATGCCGAACAACAATGCTACAGATCAACCCAGTAGTTCAACAACAACTTTGTCCGAAGTTGTGCCACCTATCATTCCTGAAATAATGATAAAACTGACAAAGAGAGTAGTACAGAAATCGACATTTAATCGTTGTGCTCGAGTAGAACAGAATTATAATATAGTAGAGGATTTGACCCAATAACCATCTTCTATGTCAACACTTGAAATACTGCAAAATTTCCCCTCCCAAAAGCAGGCTCTATTATCAACAATAGGTGGGATTGACACAATGGATTCCAAGCTTGTGGAATTTAATCATAAAGGATACGAACCTCAGTTACCAACTCAAATCGCTTTCCTTGTACAGGTAAAAGCCCTCAACAAAAATATTCATCAAATAATCATTGATGAGGGGGAATCTAACTGTATTATGTCAATGAGTTGCTGGAAAAATTTAGGCTCACCACCCTTATCAGGATCATCAATGACATTAAAAGCATTAGATGGACGAACATACACCCCGTACGGAATTTTAAGTAACTTGCAAGTTGAACTAGGGGCCAAGACAATAGAAATTGACATCGAAGTTATTGATAGAAACATTGATTACAATGTCCCACTAGGAAGGCCCTGGATTTACGCAATGGCTATTGTTGTGTCAACATATTTTAGAAAGATTGCATTTCCCTTCCAAGGAGGAATTATGATCGTTGACCAACAAAACTTTCTCCCCAATAGTTAAAAAGTTATGAGAAGCATTCCAATGATCTATGGAAGCTCTCAATCACTTCAAAATGTCGGAGTAGGCCTCCTAAAATACCCTTCCTTAATCGGTACTTTTTCCCTATTGCCTCCAAGTAATCTAGTGGAAGCGGCCACGATGGAAACCTGCAATATGATATCTTCCATATCTACGCAGATTCAAAAGATTTCTGAACATTTTGTTAGCATGGATCATCGCCAGGTATTACCTCCAAGCCCAATAGACATTTTGTAGCAATCAATTTTCTTGGCCTGCGCGGCAAACCCAAACCAATGCTCATTGAGTGTTTGGATAGATAGGTCTAAGGAATATGGTACCTCTTTAGATCCTTGGTCGCATGTACATTCTACAGACGATGGAATCATTCAGTCAATGATGATAGGAGAGGCACCATGGGAAGATTACCACCATCCTTCCCATCTTTAGGATTACAACGAAGATTATTCCAGTGACCTTAATCATCCTTCAGTTTTCGAATTTTAATACGGTGGATTCCGAGCGAAATCTGTCCAATACTGAGGAAACTATCACCATAAATATCTCTACCAAACCTAATGTTTTAGATAATATTCATGTCAGCAAGTCTTGCTCGTCTTCAGAACTGGAAATATATTGCACTCTCTTTCACGAATTCAGAGATGTCTTTGCTTGGTCATATGAAACAATGCTAGGCATTGACTCGAGCATAGTTGAACATGAAATCAAGATGTATCCAGATGTCAAACTGGTACGACAACGACTTCAGTAGGTTCACCCGAAGAAAGCTGCTATCATCAAGGTAGAAGTTGAAAAACTTTTACATACTGGTTTCATTTACCTGGTTCCTCTAATTGACTCGGTATCGAATATTGTTCCTATGATGACAAAACAAGGAACGATTAGAGTGCGCATTGATTACAAGGACGTAAATCAAGCTTGTCCAAAGGACAACTACCCTACACCCTTCATTGACCAAGTAATTGATGAATGCGCCAAATGTGAAATGTTTTCATTCATGGATGGATTTTTTGGGTATAATCAAATAAACATCCACCAATAAAACCAGTGGAAGACTGCATTTATATGTCTGAGGGCACATTCGAATACTGTAAACTACCTTTTGGTTTAAAGAACGCAGGGGCAACTTGTCAAAGGGCTATGAACTACGCCTTCCATGACATCAAGAACATCTTTCAACCATATCTTGACAATATTCTGACTCATTCAAAAAAGAGAACTGATCATCCGCAGCATTTGAGAGCTATATATCTATGTTGCCGACACTACAAAATATGACTCAATTCACACAAGTGTGTGTTTTCTGTCTGTTCTAGTCATCTACTTTGTTTCGTAGTTTCTAAGGACGAGATTCAACTCGACCCATGTAAGGTTCAGGCAATCATCGATATGCCTCCACCTTCAAATTTGCTTCAGATTCAGAAACCCCAAGGGAAATCAAACTTTCTGAGTAGGTTCATTCCAAATTACACCGAAATTTCTAAAGGTTATACGCTTTTTTTGAAAAAGGAAGTGCCCTTCAACTAGGATTAGGTTGTGCAAGCTTCCTTTGATGCTCTAAAGGGATCCCTAATAAACGCATCATTAATGTATGCTCCTGACTATGAAAAAGACTTTAAGTTATATCAAGCTGCAGCATATACGACCATCGCAATGGTTTTAGTACAAGAAAACAATGGAATCGAACATCCTGTCTATTATTTAAGTCAAAACTTAAATGTTACAAAATGAAAGTACTCTTATGTGGAAAAGTTGGCTCTTGCAGCTGTTCAAGAAGTATAGAGATTTCGACACTGTATCCTCTTTCGCAAAACTACCATTTTTTCAGATTGCAACCCTATGACTTACATAATATCTAGTCTGTTACTAGGAGGCAAATATTCGAAATGGATAGCCATTTTGCAAGAGTTTGATCTGGAATTCATAAAATCCAAATCAAAGAAATCTCTAATTTTCGCGAAGTTACTATGCACTTCCCATCATTGTCCAACGATTCAACATCTAAAGCATCAATCGTGGATGAATCTTTGCTTTTGATATCATCAAGGGATCCATGGTATGGATATATAATAATCTATATCCAAACCAAAACATACAGGCCTAATACCTCTCACTCCCAACAACGCCGTACTCGATACCAAGCAAAAGACTACATGATCGTGGGTGATACACTTTACTGTCATAGTATAGATACAGTTCTGTGAAGGTGCCTCACGCATGAGGAGGTCAAAAAAGTTTTGAATGAATTCCATTCAAGTGCATGTGGGGGGCATCAATCTGGTTATGCTACGACACATAATATCTTACGAGCAGGTTATTTTTGGCCTACTATGTTCAAAGATTCCATAATCACAGTTAGAAGTTGCCATGCTTATCAAATCTTTGACTGTAAAACAAGACTACCACCTGCACGTCTACATCCAGTTGTTGTTGTTGGGCCAATAGCCAAATGGGGCATATATTTCATGACATGTAACCCCACCTCAGTGGGGGGGCATGGGTATATCATAGTCATAGTTGACAATTTTACAAAATGGCCAAGGCGATGCCTACATTAAACACCAACAGTGAAATGACTGCTCTTTTCTTTTTCAATCATGTAGTCACTAGATTTGGTGTTCCAAAAGCTATAGTCACAGATCATGGACCGCATTTTCCCAATCACATGATGGTTGAATTGGCTGCCAAATTAGGACTGCCCCATGACAGTTCTACTATGCATTATCCACAAGCTAACGGACCAGTTGAGGCCATCAACAAGGTCTTGAAGCACATCTGCAAAGGATGATTGGAGTCCACAAATGTTGTTGGCACATAATCATGTACTCGACCTTGCGGGCATATAGGACATCGGTGAGAAATGCAATCAGATTGTATGGCCTAGAAGCAGTCTTACCAATTCAGTGTGAAATTTCATCTCTCAAGCTCACAGTCGACTTTCTCCCTGGAACTTCAAAGGAACAGGCTTGTTTCTTGGAATTAAACCAATTGGATGAAACCTATAGTGACGCCACCTTGGGTAATGAATCTCATAAGAAACGATTCAAGGCACAATTTGACAAAAATGTCAAACCCTGTGTTTTCTTGGAAGGTGACCTAGTCTTGCTTTACGATCAGGAATCCGATAAATTGGGAGCAGGTAAGTTCCAACCATTATGGATGGGTCCCTACATTTTTAAGTGAGTATTAACAAAAGTAGCCTATGAGCTAGTAGATTATGATGGGATTCCACTGTCACAACCCCAAAATGGGTTGTACCTTAAGTGTTACTATGCTTGATTAAGTGCAGTAATCTCTTTATATGCTTTTGTTACATTTTTGTTTTCATCAAGAGTGATTGTTTTGCTTAGGTAATCCAATTTTTCATTTGTTGTAGATGTTGGGCCTATTGGAATCATTTATTGGATATGCCGACGAAGCTAGTCATAGTACACAGAACCTATCTTTTGCAGCCTAGGCCATTTTTGATCCAAGCGGCAAGTTATTGAGCTTCAAAGGGTTATGTATTTGTCGGTCAATGAACAACATTGCTGAGTATAGTGCATTGATAGAGCTTCTCTTTGATGCCACCACACATGGCATACGCCGACTTTTTGTCATGCTAGACTCACAACTCGTCGTCCTACAACTTACTGGTGTCTATTCCGTTCAGAATCTAGCTACGTATCTTATGTTCCTAAGGGTCAGGATTTTGGAAAGGCAGTTTGATTCTATTCAATTTCAACACATTTCTAGAAAATTAAACACACTAACTGATTCATTAGAAAATTATGTGTTAAATAGACATTTGCAGCATTTATAAAAGAAAAAAGTATTTCAATCAACATTTGCATCAGGATCATAAAACTTAACCAAAACAAAACTCCGAAAATCAAAAATACATATAACTGTTTATAGATTTTACAAAATGTTCTGTGCTATGACAAAATTGGTTATACGACCCAAAATCTCAAAAATGCAGGAAAGCACCCTAGACTAATGGTGCTGGTGATAATAAGTCACCGCTTGTGTGATCATACGTAAGAGCCTAGTCCATCAACTCGACATGCCAGTGGTATGGCACTATAATATTCGAGCTAACTCGTCGGTCCTCACATCTTGAATACTAAGGGTGAGGCCCTCGATCTGATCCTAAAACACTGCAAGGGTCTCCGCTATGTCTAGATTGTGAAGGATAGCCCTTCCTACAACCTCTCCTACTAGAATGGTAGTTGCTACCCTTGGGTGTCGGCAGCTGCTACGCTTGGGTGCGCTGCTAGTCGCTCTGGCCCAACATCTGCACAAATATATGGGTTCCATTAGTCTTGATAACATTTAGAAAAACACAAGAACATTATAAAAGCAATAAATAGAGATATGGTCAGATATTTTTACTTATAACACCCAACTTTTCGCCAGTAGGCAACACCAAATCTGGGTTGCCCTGGAAATCCAGCTCAACATATGGATACTCGGTGAACACCATCTGCTGATGACTGAACCACTCAAAGAAGACATTAGAGAAGGAAATCTGTGACTGATCAGCATGTTTGGCCATAACATCAACCCATCTCTACATCCGTGGTTCCCTTGGTGCTGGCAGTTCGAGCGAAATGTATTGTGGCTACATCAGTGGGATCCTCTCCAAGGCGAAAGCAGTTAGAATAGAACCATAACCAAAGTTCTTGGATCTTCCGTTATTCACCTTGGAAAGTTGTTCTTTTATAACTAGAATTACTACATCACACCAATTGAATACCTTTAGTTCAAGGCATTCTAGGGCATACTGCATATAGGACCTATTGGCAAAGTGAAGAGCCATGCTACCAACCAATCTAGAAAAGGTGAATAAAATAGTCCTCAAGGACCGGTCAGTGAAATCTTGAATACTGATCTTTCCATCCTTGCTTGGCTGAAATCCATCTCTACAGAACTAGCGAATATTATCCCTCACGAATTCACCCCCATGGGCGGATCCTGATAGTGAGAGAGGGGCACGACACCTCGATAACCCTGTCAAGAAGTAGACATCCTCAATTGTCAAAGGGATGGATTTACCTCTAATTTGGAACACTTTGTTTGGTAGGATCCCATGCATCGAGAAGATATTGCAACAAATTGATTTGTTGCCTCATGTTGGATATGCGGAAGAATTTGAGCAAGCCACATTTTTGCAATCTAGTAACCGTAACCGACTCATGTAAGGAAATCATATACTCTTCTTCATGCTCATGTTCACACCATGTAATGACCATATTGATCCAATGAATCTATGAAAAACAAACAAGAGAAGGATTATGATCCTAATTTGGACAAAAATAGGCAAAATTTCCATGAAAAATAGTGCATAAACATTCCTCCCTGCACCCATCGCACCCTAGCTATGTACAGGGTGGGATGCATACTGACTAGCTAATGGCTAGCTTAGTATGCATTGCACCTTTCGATGTATACTAGGTGTGATGGGGAGAGAATGAATTGTTCAAACCCCTGAGGCCTAGAAAACAGGAAAAGCTACTTAGAATTAGAAAAGGAGAGAATAAAATTGAAGAGCTCAGGGTTAGCTCCTACCTGGTCTAGACAACACCAAAAATAGGCCACCGAATCTCCTGGAATCAGCTGATGAAAATCAAGGGGGAAGCACCTCCAAAGCTCCAACAATCCCAAATTTAATGAAATGGTAAAAATGAGAGGTAAAACTACTTTTATGTTACTGTTCATATAATTCAAGTAAAATGTTGGTTTTTAGCTAATTTTTCAAGCATGTATTTACATTTCTAAACAATTGTATGGAGCAATTAAATAGGCAGTACAATCGTGAAAAGAACATAGTGTTAATGGTGAATTGAACATCCCTGACTATTATTAAAAAATAAACCTAGCACTGAGCATAGTTTCTAAAGATTCAATCTCATTAAAAAATGAATCCACCCTCAGTAAATAACCTTTGTGGTCGCATTATTATCGGCCTTTTGAGCCTTGGTGGTGTTCTTACTGTCACCTCCACTCTTTTAGCTGATCATACGCCTCCACTTGATTGTTTACCCTTTTGAGGAACAATTGCGATGAGTGATTCTGTTAGCCACCTTCTTTACACTGCCATGCTTGAAAAGTTCCAAACTTACCTGGAACCAGTTGCTACCCAAAAACATCACTCGTCTCTCAAAAACAAGTCTCTTTTAAGGTCTTTTTAGACTCGTAAAATATGAAAATATTGTCGAGCTACTGGCCTTTCCAGCTCATTGAAGTAAAGGGAAGTGCCATACCTCCTCTATATTTTAATATTTTTTGACTTGAGGGATCATTACACAAAAATATTGAGCACTTGTCTTGTTCGGCTTACCAAAACTATCGAAAAATCATCCCTTTCATATTATTTTATACTTTTTCAGAGTTAAGGGATTATACCACGAAAAAGTACTACTGGAGTTTCCTTTCCGTCTCTTTTCAAACTCTCTAAAAATGAAAAGAACCGAGTTATCTTTGTCATTAAACTCATTAAACCAATAGTGATAAACTTCTCCATATGGGCAAGAGTGAGTTTCGCTGTCGCTAGGCTTGCTAGAACATAACAACAGGTTTTCCTGAAGGGAAAATTATAGAACAAGCATATGTTGTCCTCCTTAAGCTTGACAAAAATAAAGAGGTACTGGTCAGAAATGACCAGGGAAAAAGAGAAGAAAACTTGAAAAACTTCATTGGTAGTAGGTCGCTTTTGAACATGACACTTTCACTCCATCACCATGATTGAGTCGGGTTGGGTTATTCCGTTCACTAGTCATATCACCATTGGTCCTCTATACCATTCATTTTTAGGGTTAACGCCACCAATCCATTTTAGTTTTGTCGATATGTTCAAGAGAAGTCGCTCAGAGAATTCACCAACCCAACTTATGCCTCATCCAATGCAATACCTTCACGCTCCATTCTTTCATGGCCGCCACCCTGAACCTTGTATCATCAGATCATTTTCACCTCCGCAAAATCATTTTCTCCATTCTGTGTCGTAGATGTGGGATTCATTAAGGCCCTATTACGACCGGTCAATTCTTGTCAAAATCAGATCATTATCCAAGAAGTTCACTTAGGAACAACCCTTTCAGTACTTTGAATCTTGCATGCCTCAATGGCAAGTTTCTCACTTCCGGCGATAGGTTTACATCAATGGCCTTCGACCGAAAGATTTTGCATGGTGTCCGACATAGACTCATGTATTCACACCACGTGAATTGTATTGTAGTAGCTTGAGGGTCATTATCATTATTGGTGATTCCTCTTGCACCTTTTAATAGCTTACATCATTGGTTGGTAATCAGGCGATGTATTTCCATGTTCGACTTCAGAACATCCTTTCACATGGATCAAATTGTACATCGGGCGAAGATTGAATGAGTTTGAAGACCTCGGATCTAGTTTCATCCATCCGAGTTGTGATATATTCAGGAAAAATAAAGACATCAAATGCACTCCATCGCTGAATAGACAATCATCCAAGCTAAGGGATGATGGCTTTACCAGAATCATCAATCTACCACACAGATGGTTGTCTATCCTATGTACATGAAAATGAATTTATCAATTTGAGCATGGGAATGCCCACCTCAGCTAGATCATGAAAATATTATGAAGATAATGTATTGTATTGTATTTTATTACAGGTCACCTTCTAGTTCGAAAAACCTCGAATCCTTATGATAAAGCATTTCACCTAACATCAGAAAATTTACGACCTCATGCTTTAGGGGGCAACTAATATAGACATATTTGGGCACTACAACCCCAATCACATATGTCGATAAACCAAGGGCTCTCAAACCCCTGAAAGTGTTGTTTCAAACCCTAAGGAATCAAGGTCAATTGATTACATCATTTCCCAGAAGTTCTCCCTGAAAAACTACTCAGAACTGGTCAAAACTAGACCATACAGACTGCTCCATGCTGAGGGTGCAATGCATCTCACCTGCTACACACAAAGGGTGTGATGCATACTGAAAAGCCCTTCTGTAGGGTGCAATGTGCGAGAGCAGACAAATGGGAGAGGCAGTTTGCTAGATGGAAACTCAAAGAATCTTCTAGAAACTGCTCATATGACACTGGCCTCTTCGAAATCGCCGAGGGATGAGTAAGATATCATTAAATATCCAAGTGGAACCAAGAAATGTTAGTGAAATGACACTAATCAAAATCCTAAAAGCTCACTCGCCACTGTGCAAATATCTATATATGGATCCCTCATCTTAGAGATCCAAAGGTTGGAATTTTGTATTTTGTAAGGAAGTGTTGTTGGTTTCTCTATGAAGCATTGTATTGTTGGGTGATCTATCTTTTCATGAGGTGAAGAGGCCTTTCATGCTGGGATGATCATGTTAGATCAGACAGCTGGGTTGTAATCCTCTCTTCTACTACTTCTATCAATAAAGTTATATGAGTTTTCCTCCATATACTTGTATATTTCGGAATCTTGTATTTGTGTATGCATTTGTATGGTTAATGTACATCTGATTCTACATTGTTTATGGTTATAGATCTCTATGCTTTGATGGCATTTTGCTAGTTTGACTCTATAGGTATTCTTTGAAGCGGGACAAGTGAGAAAGGAGTGGTGAAGCTCTATCAAAGGAGAGAAGAAACAAGCAAGGAGATAAGCAAAAGACTGAGGTTGGTGCCCTTTCTTCCTTCATTTTTTAAGTCCTTCCACTTCGCATAGCTCTGAACATCAAAGTAGTTCCATAACCCATTTTTCACACAGTAATATCTTAATCTAGGTATTAAAAAAATTCAAGTACTTACCTTGCAGACCTTTGAAAAAGCACCACTCTACATCGCTATAACTAACTAAGGAATCAACCGCGAATTGAGTCACAAATCTTCCTAGGATGTGATTGAGCCAATGATCAACGACACGAGTGATGTTATCCTCAGAGGCTTCCCTTCTCCATACTAACTTCGGGGTCAAGACAATATGACTGTCAAGTCTCCACCTTCCTTAGATATCTGCTAGCTTCGCGATCCACTTGTATAACTCAACTAGAAAGAAGAAGAAAAAGGTTTCGTGGAATTCCGTATATAGATACTTGTCTAGCCATTGTTCCTTTGTTAGCTATCAATTTCTATTCTCCTGTGCCATGAATTCGTGGATCTTCCTATCCAACTACTCTGCGACCTATTTCTTAGTTGGATTCCAGTGATATGATATCATAACTCTGTCATGCAGATTTCTTTCCCAGCAACGGAAACATTTGTTAGCTTTTTGAGGCCTAACCTAGGCTCAACTTTAGTTAGCCAAAGAAATCCCTACACTATTAGCCCATTCGGCATCAGCGCGTGGAGCATAGGCCGAAGTCTCACTCGAAGGAGTATGGGGGGATGCTGGAACCAAGTTTCCATGCCCTGATATGGTCATGATGTCGGTTTATACCCTTTGTTCCTACTTTCGCGCAAGTCGCTAAGCCTTAGGGCTGTATTAGTCTACCCTTTATTCCGCCCTTTAGTACCTCCATGAAGGTGTACGATTAACCTTCGCACAGTCTTAATCCATAGGTTTCTAGGTCACGCTGTTGTGATAGCTTATTGTATAGGTTTCTAGGTTATCTCAAGTGTTTGTAGTTATCTTACTAATCAACCACAGTTAGCACCATGTAAACAGATATTCTTATTTGCATTTGATTAGCTAATATAGTCACATAGCACTTCAGTGACCCACATGATTGCTAACTCCATGCGACTTGGACCTAGTGCTTTTGTTGACAGTTGATTGTAGATCCTTAGAGTTGATCACAAACTTGGAATTTTAACTCTAATCAATATTATTGTTGGGCTCATATTTTAGATATTATTTAGTTGGTTTTGCTGGATAGTCTTGTGATTGAATAATTAGAATATTATACTCTCTTTGCTGAATAGTTTTACGACAATCTAATGAGAAGAAGAAGAATTGGGAAGGGTTTTCCTCCTAGTGGTTTTTTCCCTTGTCTTTAACCAATCTTGGTGTCTCTTATTTGTCTCTTATTTCTCATTGCATTTATCATTCTATCTACAATTACTATTGATTAGTGGAATGTTAAATCATTTTGAAATATTTTTCTTTTGTGTATAAGTTAAATTACAATAAAATATGGGTTGAACTGTTTGAGTTTTACAAATATTACATCAAGTTTAATATGTACCTTAAAAAAAGCCTGATTCAAGGGCGGCTAAATTGTATATACACAACTCAACCACACTAACCCTTAATATGGCTAAAATTTTTCCAAAATGTCAAACAGTAAACTTCACATCACAAAGTAACTTAATAATACACCCTATAGCTATTTTTTCTACGTCATACCCCTTAAGCAATTTAACAATAAAATTATTATTTATACCTAAATCAATTAAAAAATTTATTACGATCACTATAGATAAAAGATATGAAATATATAATATTTATAAATATAGATAGGAGATATTAAATTATATAATATTTATAAAATAATTACGAAATAATTTAAACCCTTTGCTTTGCAGCCAGCTGCTTATATGCTCTTCGTTCACAAGTCGAAATTGGTTACGTTTTACCTTCACTCGCCACATTTGATGGTGATTTCTTGTCACTCATGCCACCATTTGCATTTGGCAGTTTTCGACGTTCTATCAACCTTAGGATCTCAACATCTCTACATTCCAGATCCTCCCTCGCACAATTCAGTGCAATCTCCAATTCGCTTATTCTCTCCTGAAGATGCCCATTTTCTTCAGTACATTTGTTCATTTCACTCATCAAACAATTGTTTTTCTGCTTGAGGTTCGTGTTTGCCTCTGCATTGTCCAAAAGCTCATTTCGTAAATCAACTAACTGATGTCGTAAATCAAATATATGGCTCTCTTTCTTCGCTTCCACATCCCTGGAAGATTCGAGATCCTCTTGCAGAATCTAGGGCTGTTTCCAACTCTCCGAGCGTGGCCTTAAGATTTACCTTACCTTCTTCTGAAACCAAAAATCTTCTATGCATTTCAATTTGTAAGGAGTTCTTTTGCGTTTCTAGAGTCATTTTTGCAGCAGCAAGTGATGAAAAAGAATTCATTTCTTTTTCCAGAGACAATTTTGCAACGACAATTGTCGAAACTTCACATTGTAAGGAATTCTTTTCCTTTTCGAGAGACATTTTTGCAGCAGCAAGTGATGAAACTTCGCTTTGTATGGAGGCGTTTTCTTCTTCCATCAATTTTTTTGCAGCAACAAGTGATGAAAGTTGATTTTGTAAATCAGCCTGTAGTGATTCGAACTCCAACTTCTGTTCTTCCTTTTCATGCAATATTTTGTCATGGACTTCCTGCAGCTTTCCAAACTTTATGCGCAAATCCTAACTTGTTTGTTAAGTTTAACATTTTCAGCCATAGATTTTTCAGCTCCCTGATTTTGTTTTTCCAACAAACACTTGGTACTGTCTAACTCCTTCTGGAGCATTTCATTCTGTTTTTTATGAGCAACTTCTGTTATCTTGCACTTGTAGTGCTTAATTATATCTGCTTCTTGTTGGAAACCTTCGGTTGCAGGTTGCTGAAGGTTGTTAATTGTATTTTCCAATTCTGCAATTTTCATAAGTGGGGAGACTTTGTCCGGCAGGAAGTTTTTATCATAAACTTTGAATTTCCTGGAATTGAATTTTACTTTTTCATCTTTAAACGCCAAACAACCTTCTCCCTGGACTCTTGGCTCACCACCACTTTCTGGTTGGGAAAATCTTCGCCCACCACCTTTGCCTCTGCCTATACCTTTTGCTTCCATCGTCTCTTTCTAGAAGTCCTGAAAGGTTAACAACATCAAACAAACAGAAAGAAAAAATCGAAAGCTTTGCAAATGGTTAGCGAATAGATCTAAAAAATGATGTACCCAATTAAATGAATGACAAATGGGACGTGTGTGAAACTAGAGATAGATAAATACTCATTCGTTCAAATTAAGCCTACTGGGAATAAACGTTGGCCGACTGCTCATAAAGCAAATAAAATTAAAACAATCTCATGTCGTGTCTTTCAATGTTAAGGGTTCTGATATGTTTCTCTTGTTTTGATATTTTCTAATAAAAAAGAATCATACTTAACTTAGATTAATGTTTATATTTATATTTAGATATCATATACAAGTTTGATTAATGTTTATATTTATATTTAGATATATGGAGATAATATTTTTTGGGATGAGTTTTTCTTTTCTAAATAGTTAAGTTATTTATGAAATTATGTATTACTAAATTTTAAATTTTATGAATGCCGTGATCATTTTCTTTTTAATATAAAGATTATATATTTTTTGTTAAGAATTTATATTTATATAGAATCTGATTTTTTTTGTACTCTTGCATTGTTTGTAGGTTTTTTAAGAATGAAAAGTATTTTTGGTTGATGTTGGTTTTCACATTTTCCTTTACTTTAAGGGTCATATGTATAATTATTTAATGAGTTGATAACAAGTATTGTTGTTTGTAGGTTCATTTTTATGAAAACCATGTGTTTAATATATTGGTTAAGGACTCATATATAGATGGAGCTGACCTTGAGTTTGATACTCCCATAGCACTTATGCATCCATGAACTAACTCTATGGGTAAAATTTTAACAAATGACATGCTTATTTTAACAAATTCGTTGTTCCAATTATTTAACATATCTTAAGAGTAAGGGGTTGAACTAGAGTCTTTCCACTTCCCAACTCCTTACTAGGGTTAGAGTTTTTAACCCAATGGAACGTTTTGAAAGTCTACACATGATTAGCTCCACGTGTTTGACTAGTGGGTGTTAATGTAGAATCCACTTGTTACTATGGTGGTTGAAGAACAGTTCAACTTGTGGGAAGTCTAACCTCTTCATATAGACTTCAATTGGAGCACACTTTTCACTCTTGGAAATTTCTCAATGAGTATAATAGTGATAAATTTTGTTCACAAAGTTTGAAACACAAAAAAGTTACATAATGCTTGAAATGAGATTTGTGAATATTTTGAGGTTCAAAATAACTGAAGTGGTATTTCCCTCTAAAATGTACCCAAAAATTTTATTCTTACAATTTTTTGCTTCATAAACTACCAAACAAACGAAAAATTAGACAATGATCGATTTTGGATTGATACCTAGGCATGATTCTTAAAAATTATATAAAGAAATTAACATAACTATGGTTACCATTAGTTAAATGCATTATAATTTTTTCTCTTGTCCACTCTTGCAGCATTTGAGAGATAAAGTGAGCAATCAATATGTTCAACAGGAAAAATAGCATCCATCCTCTTGAATCCTAAGGGTTAGCTCAACCAATATTACATCATCAATGTTGTAAGGAATTTAGCTAGGTCCATGCAAATATGTCCTTAGTTTAAATCCCCCTAGCTTAGGCACACTATTCTACCAATAAGTTAACTAGTGATATCATCAACATGTGTGTAGAAACATCCCTTGAATATCGATGTGATATTTTCCTTCGAAAATAAGGCTTTGTGCCCTTAAACAAAAATTAATAATTTAGCTCTATGTTACTATGTACCCAAGGAAGCTCCAATCATAAACATCTTTCCTTAAATGTTCATCTATGGATTAATTCATTTTTATATCTTTATGTGCATACACACCCATAAAGTGAGCAATCTCTCTCAAATCCATCTGTTTAGAGTGTTTTGATGTTATTTTCACCCTTTGATAAGGGACTTGAGGTCATCTAGAGATCATTCTTTACTAATGGGATTTATAATGAACATACCAAATGTGTTTGGCAGTTTAAATGGGACTAAATTCCATGGTTGAGGATGTTTTTTGATATGGTCAATATATGTTAATCCTCACCCATTATTGGATCCATAAGAAAAATACTTTGTTTTATGAGTCCCTTCAAAAGTTTATGATTCTACTATTGTGTTACCTTCTAAAATATCTCTATGTAGTCTCCTTTATCTAATTAAATTATACCATTGCAACCATGGGATCTTCCATTTATATAAAATTTGAATTATAAACTACAATTTCACTAGGAATAATGTGCATTCAAACAAGATTATTATTCTTTATATCACTTAATGAGAACTCTAGTAATAATATCACCATAGCTACACCCCCTGGAAAAAAAACACCATATCTACACCATAGCTAGGAGAGCTACTGAAGACAAGTAGCATTATTAAAAGACACTAATTGGGGGGGGATTGATGTAGTGGAAATTCTTCTCCTAAATTTTTGGAGAAAAAAATAGATCCAATTTTTTCCCACCAAATTATACAAGCATGAAAATACAACAATATTTTATTGTGGTGAAAACTCTAGATATTAACTTTCCATTTTCATGTCATTTTGGAAGTTATGGGATCATTATTTGAAAGATACGTAATGCTTCTCAATAATTTGTCATTTCTACCTATTACAATAAAATGTGTCTCCCATAAAGTGTAAATTTTCAATCACCAAGTTGTTAGCTTTGTATAAGTCAACAAGGCTACCCATTGTCACCTTAGTAGTTATTCTTCTTGCTTTAGGTTGGTGCTTCTTAAATATAATGGGTAATATCTAAGTAGCACTGATAAGGAGATGGAGTGGGATCTAGATGGTATTTGAGGACTAGGACAATGAAACAAGCAGTTCTATTGTAGGTTAAAGGATGAATAGAATGAAAACAGAAAAGGCGATGGAAACTACAAGACTAGTGCCTACTAAATCTTAGACAAAATGAAATCAAATAAGATCATTCTAAATAAGTTTTTTCTTTTTGAATGATTAAGGAGAAAAATGATACAAACAACATCCCATAATAATCTACAAATATGTGGAGCATCTCACATGCATGATAGATCAAAGTTCTGTGGATTTTCAAAAACTTACCAAAAATAGAAAATTATTTCCTCCAATGTGCAATCATATCAACGCATAGCTTTTGAAAAAATGGATCCTCTAAATAATCATAAAATATGTTCCAATACAGTTACAACTCAATACATGTACAAATGGGAAAGATAAGAAGAAAGTGGAAAATATAAGAACCTAAAAAATTTACACAATGTGAAACCATCTCAACCATCTTAAGTTTTGCAAAAAAATCAAGTAATTTAGTAAAATACTTGAATATGATTATAAATTATCAAATATTGTGTAGTTCTTCAAAACAATCAAGTAATTTAGTAAAACCATGTGCACAAAAAAGATGCATTGTAGAGAAGTGTCCCATCCTCTCCCAAAATAATAATATAGGAAATTAAATTCTTGGAAGAGAAGTCCATTAAAACCCCAAACTTCCTCCAAATGTACAACTGCAAGTGTGCAAAGATGCCAAATGAACTAGGGAACTTCATTAATACAATGATGTAGACACACGAATCATTAAATGATCCTCAATATGTGTGCACAAAGGATTATGATTTTATATAACCATAATTTATCTCTTAATAGTGATGAGGAAATTTAAATCACCATGAATATGGGTGTTAGTGAAGGGATGCACTCCATAAAAGTTTTATACCATGTAAATTAAATCTATATCTCCTTAGTAAAATTGTATCATGATAACAACATAAATCCACACCTAGGTTCGAAGATATGGTGCGCTACCATCAATGGATTAATATAACATCCAACCTTAGGAAAAGGATAAATAATTAAGGGAAAGAATAATATGGCTCATCCTTTAAACCCCTTTCTAGCTCATGTTAAGGTACTATACCCTTTATATGTAATATCATTCGGCGAGAGTTCAATCTGTCAATGGATTGGTTTAGTACAATGACAATGAATCAACCTGAAAAAACTATGTTGAGAGCAACACACTAGGGGAAGAAATTCAATTAGATAGCTGAAGTCAATTTTATGAGAATAAAATTTCATGATCTAGTCAATAGGACAATATTCAAAGATTAGAGTAATTACCTTAGTTGATAGGAAATCAAGTAGCTGGTAGAAGTCGATAATTTATAGTTGTGGTCAAATGGATTTTATTCAGGCATATGTGCATGGTCAACTGAGCCTAGTGGTTAAATAGAAAAACTACTATAGTTAAAAATTGTTAATAATATATAGATTGTTAAGGCCTTGGACAATGATATTCAACCACATATATTCATTCGAAAAGTTTCAAATTAGTATTTTATGTGTCTATAAATAGAGCATGCCGCAAGGATGATGAGAGATTATAAGACAATGAATCTTAATGATCAATAGAGATTGGGTAAGGTAAGAGTGCATTGTCATTAAGTGTGGACCAATATCAATATTCATTGTAAACTGACTATCATATTTGTTGAGAATATAGGAGCAATGGAGCTTGAAGGCTAGATGGTTTTCCCAGTTAAGGGTTTCTACACTAAAATATCTACGTGTTGTTTGAATCTTTATGGTGTTCCATTGTTTATTTTTTGTTATTTAATATCTTTCATTGGGATTTAAATGTTTATGTTAATTGAACTACTAGTCTGGTTTATATCTCTAGTGGACCCTATATTTGGACTTTTGGTATTTGAAATGTTAATAAGGTTCCCTAAGACTAACAACACAACCTTACGAAAAGGTACATCCATAGGGATAGTAACATCAATAAACACATTCCCCCTAGGTGATACTAAATATGATAGTGCTATATCACCTAGGAAAATCACACTGGGGAAACACGCATCTCCTACCACATGGACATCATCAGACGAAGGGTCATTAGAAAGTGCCAACCCCATTTAATCATCAAATATGTTCCCACTCATGAATCCAAGATAACACAACCATGTAGAGGGTGGGTGCACAAAGATGCTACCATTTTTTTATGCAACACACATGAGAAATATTTTTTAGGAAAACACAAACATTCCTAAAACAATGCACATGCATTCTTGTCTTCCTAGGTTCGGTGCTTGTTGAACCTACACATTGTCTAATGAAATGGAAAATTAATGTACATAGGTTATTTTCTTTAAAATGCACCTTTGTTTTTGGCATTTTCACACTCTTTAAAAAAACACTTACGCATTCCTTTGTGTGTCAAAAAGAGGGCCACATTGTCTCTTTATTCCCTGCAAACCTGAAAACCAATAGGAAATGGGGACAGAAACATGTATGCACTTGACCCGATATCAAAACCTACATGTATGTTTGGTCCTTTAATTCCTCTATTTTGTTGTTTTTTGTTCTTTTTAAATGTAATAAAAAATTGAAATTTCAAAACAATGTTTTTTCTAATGAAAATTAATACAAACATAACTACCATGGTTGAAAACTCTAAACCCCCAATAACCCAACCACAACAAAGCATAAATATATATTTAAATACCAATCTAGAAACACATAATACTAATGATTTTTAAATATTTTAGGAATATTAATAGAAGAACTATTACACACAAGGGAACCATCACAACTGTCACTAGCCACCCCTCATCAATTAACCAATATCATTAAATATGGGACGATGATGAGAAAATTATATTTCATTGGTACCAGTAAAGAACATGTGAAGAAATTTAATAACACCAAACAATTGATTGTGGGCATATTTATTAATCCAAGAACCAGTTAAAACCATATTCTGAGGAAGATATTTCTTTGCATGAAGTGTTTCACATTTGATACATCGAAAGACAATTTGATGATTCATTGGTTTATGATTTTTTCATACCTCCCTGAAATAATAAGCAGGTGCCATTATATTTCCTTCATAAATTTCGAGTCAAGTTCATAAGTGGTCTCCATGCAAAATATTTGACATGGGTAAGTTTCAAGTGGTTATTATTGGCACTTCCTAGGACCAACCAAATCCTATGCATAATCCATTAAGAAGTACACCTGGTCTTAGTTATATTCCCAACCTTCTCCCATAGGAACCTCAACTTTTAGATCACCTTGCTAACATTAGTAATGTTATAGCATGTCTCACATGTAGTCTAGTGTAGCATAGTTCATTTATGGAAACCTTTAAATGAGATACATCAGAGGAATTTGTTAAACCTCTAGGCATAGGGCCTTTAGATGACACTGATTATAAACCAAGGAATCCATGTAGGTAGCCTAATGTTCCTAGTTTGAGTCTAGTTGCACCACATTTATTCTCTCTTTATGGGCATAGTTTCCATGGTATGATAGGGCAACCTTTCCAAGAGTGATTTGTATATTATGTTAGGATAATTTTTAATTGAAGCTAAATATCTTATGAATTTGAGTGTTCAATTGAAAATGTTTCAACAAATGTAACTTTAAAGTACTTATTTTTGAATTTTGTTTCTGTTGGAAAAAATATGATACTAACGGGGGGGGGGGGTTGAATCAATATCATGGTAGCATTAATAAAATTTTACTAGATTTAACCATTACACCATTCATCATCAAATCATGAAATATGTAACATAAATCAATACAAAAGCACCATGAAAGGCATGCACATGTGACATAGAGATTTTAGGTGACACCAATTTGCTAGAGGTATCGACCCCCAATTAAGTATATAAGAACCCACCTAGATGCAAGCATCCACTTTCTTGGAATCATCAACTTCATAACACTATTTCCAGCCACTAATCCATTGTAGGCGCTAACCCTCGATATTTTCTAAGGCACCCACCTAAAGGAAGCAACCTCTCCTTGATTTTGTGATCATCTACATGATGGAGTCACCAAACTCCTAAGAACTATGGACCTCACTTTCATCCATTTTCAAACTTGATCCACTATCATAAACCAATTGTACCATAAACTATTTCTACTTCAAACCTTCTCTACTCAACAACACATACACTGTCAACAATATTTTTTTTCCCATCAACAATTATAATCTATCATCAACAACCAATAACCAATATAATGTCAGTGACATAAACCTTAGAAATAACTTATAAATGATGTTTTTCATTAGCAAAAGCACAAACACCATGCAACAAAAATAAATGATCAATATACCAATTTGATGCAAAACCTTTGTAACAAGAGAATTTGATCTAGTAGCAACATAATTCAAAATAAAACTTTGTGGTCAACAACATTACAATTTGCAGTCAATAAGCTCTGAAGGTAATAATTAGTGTAATAGAAAACCATCCTTTCCTAAATCACTCTTCTTAGAAATTATAAACAATAGTCATATACATATCCATATAGCTACAAAATAATCCTTAACAACAACATAAAGCTCTTAGAAACAATACAAATATTATCAAATCAACAACTATAATACATGTGATGAAGCAAGTTAATCACATATTTAACAACAATGTCACCTAGGAAAAGTCTCATAATTTTATGTTACAACACCATGTATACATATAAAGCAAAAACATATCATTTGTAACTCATCAACATGCCCCTATAGTAAAGTCACAATCTGTCATCAATAGTAACAACATGAAATTCTTGCAACAGATAACCAACACCAAGAAGATAGTCATTATCAAACAAAACATGAAACAACCTTCAATTCTCAAGATGGAAAACTAATACAAATCCTCTATAATACAACATCCTACCACAATCTAGTCATAAATCCTTGCAGTATATATCAATTGTCAACATTAACAATTTCATATATCCATGCAATTCTCACTATTGTTATTACTCTCAGAAACAACTCACTCAAAATGTACATGCAATCATCAACCTCAAGAATACACATCATCAAACCTTATAATATAACCACCTTTGTAATATAGATATACAACAAGACAATCCTAATTTCTAATCAACACACCATTTTACACTACACCTTGAGAAACAACGTAATCTAGTATTTGTAAGACAATGTTTGAAACTATAACTTCATATGATCTACCTTAGAAAAAACACACTTGTTTCATCAATACTTTTTTTATCACCAAAACATTTTCCATATCATACTCTTTACACGACCATTGTTTAATTAAAAACTTTAAGATTCACTCACTCGTTTCTAGAGATAAAACTACAAAACATCACTATAGTTATTTAATTTCATCATAGAATAAATTGTATACTAAAATAGTTGAGCATGTTATATTAGATTTTCTCACAAAGAAAGTTGATGTATGTCTATGCAATGTATGCATGTTGCTTTTGCACAATAGCCATTGTTACACTACATTGTCGATGCACATTTGTTCATGGACATACTGGTCTATAAAACAATGATTTTCCATGCAAATGGATCAAGTTATTTTTCTACATAATTACATTCACTATGTTATTGTAGTTGAATACACGCACTTCTCAAACTCTTCTTTGTCATGGACTTTACAGTTTTAGTTCATAATCGAACTACCTCTGTCAGTTCTCCAATATGCTTTCTAGAACACTCACTTATATCCTTACAAGCATTACAATCACTTGATCCATCAATTTACGTAATAAAACTCACCATACTTCTAGGGGATTAACATATTAAAGACAAAAATAATGTTACATCAATATATTCCATGCATTAAGTGCTCAAGCATACCATATAGTAACTCATATCCATATCAGAAAGAACAGTATAACCATAGCACTTTACCATACGCATTGGTTATATGCATTCCATGTCAACATGTTGGCCCTCCTCATCACACCAACGCTCCTTCTCATACAATACTATATGCTCATATCACATTGATTAAAGGCTCACTTGTTGGACACATTTTACCACAAGATCAATTTCTCACCAAATTTGTTTATTCAAAATTGAGTGCACACCTTTTCATTCAATACACTATACACATCGATTTAAAGTGTTTTTTCTACAACGACATTATCCAATTTTGATAAATTGTTATATTAACAAATCAGATCTTGACTACCCACATGCTCTACATAACTTGATTGATCTTATGCCCAATCAAAGATACAAGATATAAGTATAAAAAAAAATATATGCACAACATATTGTTGATGTGAGTTTTATGCACCCTAGTCAATCAAGCAGGAATAGTCCAAATCAATGCTCTTTACTAGGCCAATTTGTTTGCTATGACTATCCTCGACAGGTTTATATGCTTTGTTAGACTTGTATCCTTTCTTCTTACAAGGGAATGAATCTGAGGAAACTAATCCTAATGTAAACTGCAATTATCCTATATCAATATAAAACTAATTTACACTAACTTGTAGTTAAAATAAAACTACAACCTAATTGTTACTTGAATTACAAATCATGATCACCAGAAAACATTATTTAACCCACACAATTCAAACCAATTCACAAAAATATATTAGATTATAAGGTAATGATATTCTTTAGAAAACATTTCCATAAATACTTTCATAATTAATTTTAAATCAATATTGAAGAAAAGTTACAAAATTCAATAAACTTACAAAAAAAATAATAATGAGAAAATATAAAAATGCCTTTGTTCTCTATGAAAACAATTCATACAAAGTTTGAGGCTAGTCCTCGAGGTTCACTCATCACCACTTCTTAACAAATGTCGATCTGTTAACTGCAATAAACATCCCTAATCTTATTCCTCATGAAAAAATTATTTTACAATGAAAAATAAGAATGCAGAGAGGATTCCACTCACCTTTGCTTGACTGAGAGCTCTCCCCCTTTATATTGACTATTCATACATTTATAAAAAAAGGGCGAAGGTGGAATACAAAAAATACCCTCAAATATCAACCATAAAGATAATAATTGATATGAAATATATGATTTTAATATAATCTACATAATCGTGGCCCAAAACTGAATTACAACCAGCCAAAAGATTGGATTTGGTCAGTCTATTAATTCATTGTTCTTTTTGGGCATTAATGAGTGAAACTTAAAAATACACTTCTAGAAGAACCATTATTTTCTCCCAAATCATGCATCTATTTGTGAAAATCCATCCATTTTAGCTAATTGGGCTCATTCTAAGGAAACCCCATGTTTTATATTTCTCAAATTTGTCCCCATTTGGCTAGAAACTGAGCTCAAAATTACTGTCTCATTTTTTATTTCACACTTGAATTCCTAGTTAGTTTTTGTAACAAAAGCAACAAAATTTCTATTAAAAACTAGATAACGAATCTAATGAAACCAAATAGAACCAATATATAGCTAAATCGAATGATAAAATAACATATTTCATCCTTTTCTGGTGATTTCATAATATGAAACCTAAACAAATCAAAGAGTAAAGATTAGATATTGTGGAATGCTAGCCCAAAAATAACCTAAAAAGGTCTTATTCATGATTTGTATGAACCATAGTGGAAAATAATCAATATGTCGAAATAATTTCCACCAAATTTCAAAAACAACTTAAAATGTAAACCCATAAATGTAATCAATAAAATTTATTTCTAATGTTGTTAGGGAAAGACAAGGATTCCAAGAAAATAATAGGTACTAATTGAACTTTGATACCAAAAGCATGGTCATTGTTGCCTGCAAGAATCTATAGCTTCAAGATGGATGCCTATTAATCCAATCAAATTCTTGTATCCCATCTATTAGATAGAGATTCATAGTTTTTTTAGAGGGTTTACTTTAGTTATGATATTTTTTTAGAAATTATTTCAAGGGCGTTGTCTTGGCTTGGTTACCAAATAACGTCAGTTCCATTCACAAGAACTAACCAAAGTAAATAAGTTGGCTCATGATGAGGCTTCTTATCTTTTAGTCTTGTGAATAAAAGTCATTACCCTCGCTTGATAACAAATAGCAATAATGTCACTTTTGTTAGGACCCATGGTCATGGTAGTTCGATTCAGTATGAGATCTCCCATCCCTATGTTAATCCTTTTATATTAAAATACACTTTGTTTATTATTAACCCTTAATGGATTACTTAATAAATGAGGGGGAAAATCTTCTCCTCAATGGCAAGGGATGACATGAAAAATTTTCAGAGACTAATCTTTATTGGTTAGTATTGCTATCATAAAGAGTCATTTTTAAGAAAACTATCATGTCAAGGTCTCCCTCTTAGGTTTAAAATGAAGCTTTTGAACAATGGTGGAAACATTAGGAAAAGACTTAAGCACAATCCCATAATAAGTTTACAAGATCATAAATTTAACTTATCAGGAAATGGCGAGTGTGATGAGAATGATAAAATCTAGGAAGGCATATTCCTTAAAGATCAAGCTTCACTTATGTATATCAAAGGATAAATTGATTTCCCAAAAATCATGCCAAGGAGAACCTAGAAGAGATAAAATATACCCCCATTCAAACCAAGGAGAGATATCGGGAGAGACTACATGTATTAAATCAAGAAAAATAAACAAAAGTATGAAAACGGGTCAACAACTAATGAACATTTGACAAAATTATGATCAAACCATAAGTCGAGAACAATAGGAAAAATAAAAGTATAGGGATAAGCTGAATTTGGAAAACTTACATATTTTTCCCCTTTAGTGCTTTATTGGTATAGCTATGTTCTAGAATTTTTAAAAGTTTGATTAAATATTGTGTGAGGTGCTTTTATGATTTCACCTTTTATTAAAGAAAACATAAGGTGAAATGCTAAATACAAATGTGCAAGTATAATGTTAGTCTCAAAACTAAAGAGAGCCTAATAAGTAAAGAGAAGTTTATGAATTATTATTTGACTAAATGTATGCTTGTTTGCTAATATAAGGATAAAAATTACATTTAGAATACAAATAGCAAAAGAAACATGGTTAAGTAAACTCCCCTAATAGTGTCTTGATGAGGGCTCATCTCCAACTCATGCTTTTTATAGCTACATTATTCAACAAGAAAGAATAAAAATAAAAAAATACTAATATAGCTCTAAAACTGCCATGAGCTAATCAATAGTCGCAACATTAAGAAAAAATATATTTCCAATGTAACCATTGACACAACTCCAATCCTCCAACAACAAAGAGATCCCCATTTAGTAACATGAATTGGAGCATCCTGAAATCATAAATAAATAAATCATGCTTACCTAGAGAGTATTCATTGAGTAACAAGGAAAGTATTATCTTACCATTGATTCTTCAAAACTAAGATAGTATCATTCTCCTATTGGATCTCTCTCAATTGTTTATTCAATTGTTTGCCTTCCGAAGAAGATTCCTTCTTCTTCTTCTTCTTCTTCTTCTTCTTCTTCTTCTTCTTCTTCTTCTTCTATACACAACTCAAGTTCTTATGCAACAAGTTGTTTTTTTTGTTGAATGAGAGAGAAAGATAATTTCTTTTGTTGAAAAAGTCATTTCCTCTCAAGTTCTAATTTTGGATCATTGCACTTCATGATCCTTTCTTCTACCTAAATAGATAACGTGGATGGTGATGTGGTTCTCACTGCACCAGATGAAATAGTGGGGGTGGTGGGTGATCATGGGATTGTAAGTATACCTCTAATGAATCTACCTCTTGAATCTCTTTACACATACATGCATTCTAATTACTTATGTAACTAAAAATGAATGCAACAACCAAGGATTATGATGAACCACACTATGGGGATTTGCAGGGTCTTACCTCTCATCTTACCACTTCTCATTTTGCAAAGTGGTGTAATTTAAAATAAATCTAAATTAAAAACTAAAACTTATGTACTCTTCCCTCACAATGAAACCAAAAATGTCAATAAATTCAATTTGACTATAATTTTCTAATATTGTAAATCCAAAAAAAATTATAAAGAATAAAAAAAACTATATGTAAAAACTTATCCTTTAATTCTATCAAATGTAAATTGACGTTAAAAAAAAATATTACTCTATAAAATTAATTAAATCCAATCTATCACAATATGATATGAAAATGATAATGAATGCTTTTGAAGTACTTATGAATCCTCTTTGCATGTGGGTAATTATATTGATTTTTAACAACAATCTTCTCATATATGATCCTTTGTAGTTTTTAAATGTTAATTCTAGTCCATTGGAAGGTCCGTGTGATTAGCCTACATCATATTGACACACCAAATACAATTAAAATTCCTACGATTGAAATTGAAATTCATTCCAATTAGAATACAAATAATATTAAGTTATCACTTTACAATTTGAATTATTTTGAAGTTATTTTAAGTGCTTGAATTGTAGGTTGTATTGAAAATAGAGTACTTGTCTTATGCTAAGGAAAACAGGGTATTTCTAATGCTATAGAAAATAGAGAATTAAAACTAATCTATGAAAAATAAAGTAAGCTATACTTTGAAAACTAGCGTTGCACATCATGACAAAGAGGGCCCTCCTGGTGGTCACCTATGGTTAAGAAAACTTGAACCTAACTGCTGATCAAATCACAAATGCAATATGCACAAGCATAATATAAATCAATTGGTCTGCAAATTATCTTAAAAATAGAGACTTCATATAGTAAACTTTAACTCAATTATGTCTATTGTCTACTATGTGAGACTTCAATGTATAAAGTTTGTAAAATAACAGTATTAGAATATCCTTTTTACAAATCAAAACTAGATATGACGACTAAGATTTTCAATGCTATAATCTAGAATCCTGTTGTTGCGTGATAATGTATAAATGTAGAAGATCACATCTTAGCCATCGAATCTTGTTCTCAAATGCTTAATCCTACAAAGATTCAATGATTCTTTACCACGATATTTCAATACTTTGTCGTGGTGCCATGTCATGATTCTTTAGTGCTCGGTCTCGGTGCTCTATTATGTAATTGTTCACTGTTTTGGCTAGATTGTTGACTTCATTACAATGACGACACATTTTCCTTTCAGTGCACTTCCAATTTCGATGCTTATTTCCACATGCTCCAATGCTTGGTTCGACTGAGTTGTCCCCGGAAGTGTGCTAACCTATGACATTGCTACAGGACTGAAGGAAAGCCGCAAATTCTTTCAATTTCTACCAGTTCTACATTTTAGTTTGATTTTATACGGAAAACATATAAAACGATAGAGTATTGTACATATTACTTTTGAATATATTTCTTGCAACCTCTATAGCTCTAATAATGTAGGTATGGATGATGGCAAAAGGTATGCGAAAATTATGGTTATGAAGACTTTTAAAAGGTGAACGCGGTCAAACCATAACAACAAGGTGACAAAAAGGAGGAAGTTTTTTGACCCATCATGGTGCATGAACATGTGTGGAATAAATATCCTCCGTGGGAAAATGTAGCTTTTATGAGGTGTATATCCTTAATCATGTGGAAAAAAGGAAAATGTGGCTTTCATGAGGTGTATATCCTTAATCACATGTGGAAAAAAGTGTGTATATTAGGTCCAGAAATAATTGCTTTCCATAGTTAGAGTTAGGGTAGGTTCCTGCAACAAAATTCATAGAAAAGTGTGCAAAGTTTTAAATAGGTAGAGCATTTCACACGTATGGTAAATCAAGTATCTTGGGGTTTTTAACAATTTCCTAAAAATAGAAAATTGTTGCTTCTAATGTGTAATCATCTAATTTCATCAAATTTGAAATGAAATTCTCCAAATAATCATAAAATATTGTCCAAAGCGGTTACACTCAATACTTGTATAGGTGGGCAAGATAAGAAGCAAGCAGGACATATAAGAACCAAAAGAATTATCTTCAATGTGAAACCATCTCAGCCATATTAATTTTTATCAAGTCAACTCCCTAGTGAAATAATTCAATATGATTACAACTAATCAAATAGTGTGCAAATACCATGGGTTGGTTTTCAAAACCATTAGTTAATTTACTAAAACCATGTGCACAAGAAAGTAGACTCGAGAGAAGTGGGACCTCCTATCCAAAATAGTGAGATAGTATCTGCATGCCTTTGAAGAGTGCTCCATCAGGAATCCTAATCATCCTGCAAATACATTCCTCTAAGTGTTCAGGGATGCTAATTGAAGTAGGGTGCTTCACCTATAGATTCAACTAGTCACAAGGATGATTAAAGCATACTTGACATGTATGCACAAAAGTTAATTGTCTTATATAACAATACTATACCTTCCAAATAATAATTGGAAAATTAAATTATGATGAACATGTGTGCTAATGAGGGGGTTAAATCCATCAAAGTGTTATACCATGTATAAATTTATATCTTCCTAGTAAAACCTTACGATGATAATAACAAAATAAAAGCTCCACCTAAGCTTTAACATTGTGTGTACCACCATCAATGCATTAACATATAATATAGATCATCCAACCTTAGCAAATGTCATATCATCAAGGGAAAATATAATGTCCCATCAAATTCCCACTCAATCCCCCTTATAAATCAAATTTAGGAAAAGTACATTAGTGAGGATACTAATGTCATCAAACACATTCCTCCCAAGGTGATATTTAATATTACAATGCTATATTACCTAACAAAATCACACAAGGAAACATGCATGACACCATCACAAGGAAATCATAATAAAAGGGGAGATTAGAAAGTACTAACCTAATCTAATCGTAAAGTATGTCCCCAATCACACATCCAACATAAGAGGGTCATATAAAAAAACCCCTCCTAGTAACAAACTAACTTCATAACATCATCGCATAAAGTCATTAGAATTCTCACAAAATAGGATGACACATAAAATAACAAGCATCTACATGTGAGAAGAGTAATCCAAAGGCATAAAAATAACATCGACAACCATAAGGAGATCATTGACCATAACCATCCACTAAGAAAAAATGATTCCTCTCCAACCCAAAACACCAACTCAATAAAGAAGTAGCATCTTCAAGAAATGGAAGAGGATGTGTACCCCTAATCCATCAAAATGGATCTAAGAGACGAGTAGAAAACTCTACCAATGTGATAAAAATCAATATGTGAAACCCCACACAAATATAACATGAAACACTACTTATGGTATTTGAAGGATCAATTAAATATGGACAGTCATTCTCTATTTTTACTTATAGGGTATTTAACTTATCAACTAAATAGAACCATTCATGTCATTTGCAAATGCAATTTCGTAGTTCTTGTTTCTCCAAGATATTAATATATTTTAAGAATAAGTGTTATAATGTGATTTTTGTATTTTGGAATTCCTCGTGAGTGTAACTATATTTTAAATGAAATTATCCCCCTCTTCCCGGTTTTGGGTGGTGGGGTGGCACATATAATAAGATTCATACACTCAACATCCAGAGTCACTATGAGATTTAAAAATATAGTGTGTATTTTACTATTTAACACTTTGTTAAAATATTTAGGGTTTGGGTTGCATTTGAAGTTACAAAGCATGTTTATTATTAGTTGATATTATAACTAAAATTTATACTTTTCCATTGGTTTATTTTCAACATTGTAATAAAATTAAATAAAAATATTTTATTTAGCATTTTGTTTAATGAATTATGTATCGGTTGATATTTCTTGATTGAAGTATAATTATTTTTGAAATTTTTCATCATGGAAGAGATGGATGGATATAACTTTTCAAATTGAAAGTAGAGAAGCACTTCAAATTTGATAATTAACGGTGGGAAGAGGAAGGTAAACATATTTAAGACATCAGTTGAATAAGCAATAATTAGCATGGTACTTTTGGATATCATAATTAATTTAATTAACCCTTGCATAATATTGTCTAACAAGATATAAATTGCAAGAGTTTGGGACATTCAATGAGGTATCCAAGCTCAATTTTGGCTACTCGTGGATATGGTTTCTTAATGAAAATCCAAGTGCAATGAATTCAAATAGGTTCTCACATCATTTGTATAAATTCAACTCATCAAGTTATAATGCATGAGAGCTACGAGTTGGATTGAACTTGAAGAAAACTACATCTGAATACTAGTAAATAAAGAAATTACGGACCAAGGCATCCAATAAGGTATTGATATTTTTGGTGGAAATTGAACCCACAAAGTCATATGTAGAATTGTAGTAGCAACGTGAGCACCAAAGGGAGGGCATGGAACTCAAAACCAACTACTTGTGACTATGGATCCTAAACAAAAATGCTAAATTGAAGCATATAACAAAGTATCCATTTCATTTGTGCAAAATAAATCAATGGAGTTGTACATGGAATTTTAGTGATGCATAAGCACCATGAGGGGATTGAACTCCAACAATTTCTCACGGATATGGATCATTAACCTTTGAAACGTTCAACGAAGTAACCATATCATAGGTATGAATTCAAACAATGGTGTTGTATTTGAATTTATAGAGATAGACAAGAACCATGGAGTTTATCAAACTCAAGAGAAATTTCCTATGGATATGGGTTCTTAACCAAACTATTGAACTATAGTATTGAGCAAGGCACCCACATCATTTGTACTAAATGAACTCTTGGAGTTGTAACAATGCACAAACATTGTGGAGTGATAAAATCTAATACCAACTACCAAAAAAATGGGGGGCCTTAACATAAATCCTATGTTACTGCTTTTGCTAAGGTACCCACATTGTTACTTGGAATTCAACACATGGAGCCATATGTGTAGTTGTAAGTAGGCATGAACACAATGATGAGATTACTAAATAATACATGTATGAGTCCTTTTAACCAAAATCGTAGATCAAGGCATTTGACAAGGTACCTATGTCATTTGTTGAAATTCACCGATAGAGTTATATGTTGAATTGTAACAATGCACAAGTACCATGGGTGGATCAAACTCAATGCCATCTCACTCTATGTATGGACCCTTAACCAATATAACAAACGCTTGTCGTTCATAGAAATTAACCCATAAAATTGTACTAATGCAAAAGCACCATAAAGAGATAACACTTAAGACCAACTTACTCACTCCTTGTAAATATGATTCCTTAATCAAAATATCAAACTAGCCAATTGACAAAATACCCATATCATTCATACATAATTCAGCCCATAAAATTATATATAAGAAAATGAAATTAAAAATCAATTTATTATGAATATAAACTCATATAAATGTTAAATCAATGCATTTTAAAAATATCCCTGTTATTAATAAAAATTCAATATACATAATTCAACTCATAAAATTATATAGAAGAAAATGAAACTAAAAATCAACTTGTTAGGAATACGAACTAATATAAATGTTAAATCAATACGTTTTAAAAGTATCCCCATTATTAATAAAAAATCAATTATAATTTTTAAGCAATACATAACTTTAGAGAAGTTTTGCCATAAAAAAACTCAGTTCAAAATCAACCCTACGTAATATAAATCTTTAACTATAATTTAAGCATAATTTTATGGTTCTAAAAGAATCAAAACCAAGATTGGGTTGCGAACCATGAACGGAGAATAGGAAAGTCACTGCCTTTATATAAAATTAGTCGGCTTTTATTCGAAATATCAATTAATTTGAACGTATGAGTATTTATTAATAGAGCAGTCAGATGTCTCCAATTTCACTGAAATCGCATTTGTCATTGACTTGATACAGAGTGTTTGCGAAGGAAAAGCGTGCAGATAATTTGAAGTTGTATTTCAATTTTTTTTCACTTCGTTTCTCTCTGTTCAAGGCTGTTAAGCTTTCACGAGTTGTACGACGAGACGATGGAAGCGAGAGGTATAGGCAAAGGCAGAGGTGATGGGCGAAGATTTTCCCAACCAGAAAGTGGTGCTGGGCCAAGAGTTTCCACGGCAGAAAGTGGTTTCGCGATTAAAAATGAAGAAAAAGTAAAATCCAATTCCAGCAAATTCAGAGTTTATGATAAAAACTTCCTTCCGGACAAAGTCTCCCCGCTTATGAAAATTGCAGAATTGGAAAATGCAATTAACAACCTTCAGCAACTTGCAACTGAAGGTGTCCAACAAGAAGCAGATATAATTAAGCAATACAAGTGCAAGATCACAGGAGTTACTTTTAAAAAGCAGAATGAAATGCTACAGAAGGAGCTAGACAGTACCAAGTGTTTGTTGGAAAAGCAAAATCAGAGAGCTGAAAATTCTATGGCTGAAAATGTTAGACTTGACAAAGAAGTTGAAGAGCTAAGCATAAAGTTTGGAAAGCTGCAGGAAACCCATGATATAATATTGCATGAAAAGGAAGAGCAGAGGATGGAATTCGAATCACTACACGCAGATTTACAAAATCAACTTTCATCACTTGCTGCTGCAAAAATGTCTCTGGAAAATGAAAGGAACTCCTTACAAAGTGAAACGGATAGAAGATTATTGTTTTCAGAAGAAGAAAAGGTAAATCTTAAGGACAGATTGAGGGAGCTCGAAACAGCCCTAGATTCTGCCAACAACGATCTCGAATGTTGCAGGGCAATGGATGAGAAGAAAGAAAGGCAGATATTTGATTTACGACGTCAAGTAGCTGATTTAGAGAATGAGCTTCTGGACAATGCAAAGGCAAACACGTTCGTCAAGCAGAGAAGCAATTGTTTGATGAGTGAAATGGATAAATGTAGAGAAGAAAATGGGCATCTTCGGGAGAGAATAAGGGAATTGGAGAGTGCCCTGAATTGCGCGAAGGAGGATCTGGAATCTAAAGGTGTTAAGATCCTAGAGATGACAGAACGTCAAAAGTCGATACCAAATGGCGTTACTGACAGAAAATCACCATCAAAGGTGGCAAGTAAAGGTAAAAAACAACGAAACTGCATGAGTGAAATGCGAATATGTAAGGTGCTCTAGGAGCGAACACCAAAGCAGGGAAAGCATATTTTCCACCATATCTAGTGGCTATAGGTTATCAATGGGCTATTCCGAAATTGACTCCACTTCCTTTTTAGCTAGGTCAATGGGCTATTCCGAAATTGACTCCACCTCCTTTTTAGCTAGGTTTGACAAGGGGTATGGCACTACCTTCTAGCTATCCAAAATTTGGATTTCCCTTTTCTCTAGTCTTGACAATGAAATCTAGCACCACCTCAAAACAAACACTTTTCCTTAACTTATGAAGCACCAAAGTACTAGTAGCATATATATATTAAGAATTTGAGAGGTTGTATGTTATAATCATTTTACTTAATTTCAATTTTTATTGGGAATTCTTTGCTCTTTCTCCCTTTGTATGTCCCCATGTAATCTTCTTTTTATTGTTAATTAAACTTACATTTATATTACAAATCCTAAAATCAAAAGGCATAGTGTACAACCTTATGAATAAATAATTATGAAGATTTTTTACTATATAAAACCATAATATTATAATAATTTTTTTATTCTAGGTATAAGAAGGTGAAACCATCCATTTGTACTTCTAATGCATCCTTTGAATTTCTATCCTAATGCATTTTTTGAGTTTCTATCATACTCACCTCCCATTGATAGGGTTTGAGACTTCTTAATTACACAATTTTTTTGGATCCTACAATACTCCACAAAGACCAAAATGTACACAACTTTGATACCAATATGAAATGGAAACCATTTTAGATATTTTATTAGATAGTTCCTCACATTAAATCTTCTAAGTTATTATAAAATACTATGCAACTATCCTTTGTTATGTGATGTTTAGTTTTTATTAAAATTGTAATATTAATAATATTGAAATACGCCAAGAATATCAAAGATAAGCTATAGTAATAAGAAGCATACAATCAACATAAAAAATGAAAGATGTACCCAAAGAATCTGAATATGGAAAAACCAAACTTTTTGTGCTTCAACATTTTCTTCTTAAAAATGAAATTCCAAATTAAAGAAAGATGGATTTTTTATAAAATACTACGACACAAATTAGTATTGCAATATCTCTTTATTCCTCTACTCCACTCAAAATACCTCATTTTTTTATTCTTATATATGGAACAATAAATAATTACCATAAGGATAGGACCATTTTCATTCCTTGTGGCTCATTATTTAACATATCTTAAGAGTAAGGGTTTGAACTCGAGTTTTTCACGTCCCAACTCCTTACTACTGTTAGAGTTTTAAACCCAATAGAATATTTTAAAACTCTACATATGATTAACTCCAGGTGTTTGAGTAGTGGGTGTTAATGTACCATCCACTTGTTACTATGGTGGTTAAGGCATAGGTAAACTTATGGGAGGTCAAACCTCTTTATATAAACTCCAATTCAAGCACACTTTTGACTTTTGGAAATTTCTCAATGAATAGAATAGTGATAAAAAAAATTTCACAAACTTTTGAACCCAAAAAAGCCACATAGTGCTTGAAATGAAATTTGTGAATACTTTTAGGCTCAGAATAATTGAAGTGGGATTTCCTGCTAAAATGCACCCCAAAATTCCATCCTTACAATTTGATTCCATAAACTAACAAATGAATGAAAATTATATAATCATTGATTTTGGATTGATACCTACGCATGATTCTTAAGAATTATATAAAGAATTTAACATAACTATGGATACCATTAGATAAATGTATTATAATTTTTTCTCTTGTCTGCTTTTATAGTGTTTGAGAGATAAAGTGAGCAATCAATATCTTCAATAAGGAAAAATAGGATTTGTGCTCTTGATCGTGAAGGTTAGCTCAACCAATATTACATCATCAATGTTGTAAGGAGTTTAGTTAGGTCCATGAAAATAGGTCCTTAGCTTAAATCCCCCTTGCTTAGGCCCACCATTCTGCCAATAATTTAACTAGTGATATCATCAACATGTGTGGGGAAACATACCTTGATTATCAATGTGATATTTTCCTTGGAATATAAGGCTTTGTACCCTTAAACAAAAAAAAAAATTAGCTAATTTTACTATGTACCCAAGGAAGCTCCAATCATAGACATCTTACCTTGAACGGTCATCTATCGATTAATTAATTTTTATATTTTTATGTGCATATGGGCCCATAAAGTGAGGAATCTCTCTCAAATCCATGTGTTTACAATGTTTCGATATAATTTTCACCCTTTGATAAGGGACTTGAGGTCTTCTCGACATCGTTTTTTCTAATGGGATCTATAATGAACATACCAAATGTGTCGGGTAGTTTAAATGGAGCTAAATCTCACGGTTGAGGATGTTTTGTGATATGTTCAATATTTGTTCATCCTCACCCATCACTGGATCCATAAGACAAATCGTTCATTTTAAGGGTCTCTATAAAATTTTATGATTATACTATTGTGCTACCTTTTACAATATCTTTATCTAGCCTCCTTTTCCTAATTAAATTATACCATTTCAACCATGAGATATTCCACTTATATAAAATTTGAGTTATAAACTACAATTTCATTAGGAATAATGCACATTTAAACAAAAGTATTATTCTTTATATCACTTAATGAGAAGTCCAGTAATAACAACGCCATAGCTAGGAGAGCTACTGAAAACAAGTAGCATTATGAAAAGAAACTAATTGGGGTGGTGATGTAGTGGGAATTTTTCTCTTAATTTTTGGAAAAAAAATTAGTTCCAATTCTTTCCCACCAAATTATCCAAGCATGAAAATACAACCATACTCCATTGTGGTGAAAACTCTAGATATTAAATTTCCATTTTCAATCCATTTTGGAAGTCTTATGGGATCACTATTTGAATGATACGTAATGCTTCTCAATAACTTGTCCTCCTTTCTAGATATTACAATAAAATTTGTCTCACATAAAGTGTAAAGTTTCAATCACCAAGTTGTTAGCTTTGTATAAGTCAAGAAGTCTACTTATTGTCACCTTAGTAGCTACTCTTCTTAATTGAAGTTGGTGCTTCTTAAATGTAAGGGGTAATACCTAAGTAGAACAGATAAGGATATGGAGTGGGATCTAGATGGTATTTGAAGGCTATGACAAGGAAACAAGTGGTTCTAGTGTAGGTTAAGGGATGAATAGAATGAGAATAGAAAATGTGATTGAAACTGCAAGACTAGTGCCTACTAAATCTTAGACAAAATGAAATCAAAGAATATCATTCTAAATAAGTTTTTCTTTCTGAATAATTAAGGAGAAAAATGAGACAAACAACATCCCATAATAATTTGCAAATATGTGGAGCGTGTGATATGCATGATAGATCAAGGGTCTATGGATTTTCAAAAACTTACCAAAAATATAATATGATTTCCTCCAATGTGCAATCATATCAACACATCAAGTTTGAAAAAGTGAATCCTACAAATAATATAAAATATGTTCCAATATGGTTACAACTCAATACATTTACAAATGGGAAAGATAAGAAGCAAGTGGAAAAGATAAGAACCTAACAATTTCTCCACAATGTGTAACCATCTATAACATCTTAAGTTTTACCAAGTCAACTCCCTAATAAAATACTTGAATATGATTACAACTTATCAAATAATGTGCAAATTCTATGTGTAGTTTTGCAAAACAATCAAGTAATTTAGTAAAACCTTGTGTAAAAAAAGATTCATTGTAGAGAAGTATGCCCTGCTCTCCCAAAATAGTAATATACTAAATTCAATTATTGGAAGAGAACTCCATTAAAACCCCAAACGTCCTCCAAATATACAAATCCAAGTGAGAAAATATGCCAAATGAGGTAGGGAACTTCATTAATAGAGTCAATTAGACACACAAATGACTAAATAATCCTCAATATGTGTGCACAAAGGATAATGATTTTATATAACCATAGTCTATCTCCGCATAGTGATGAGGAAATTTAAATCACCATGAATATGGGTGCTAATGAAGGGCTGCACTCCATAAAAGTGTTACCCCATGTAAATAAAAGTTATATTTCCTTACTAAAATTGTATCATGATAACAACAACATAAAGGCCCCACCTAGGCTTGAAGATATGGTGCACCACCAACAATGGATTGATATATCATATATATCATCCAACCTTAGGAAATGGATAAATCATTAAGGGAAAGAATAATAAGTCCCATCCTTCAAACCCTTTCTAGTTCATGTTAAGGTATTGTACTCTATAGGTAATATCATTCAACTAGAGCTAAATCAGTCAATGGATTGGTTCAGTACAATGACAAGGAATGACCTCAAAAAACTATGGTGTGATAAAAAAACTAGGGGAAGCAATTCTATGGGATAGTTGAAGTCAAGTCGACAAGAAGAAAAATTGATGATCTAGTCAATATGACAAGATTCAATGTTTAGAGAAATTAAATCAGTTAATAGGAAATCAAGTACCTGATAGCAGTCGATAATTTATAGCTGTGGTCAAATGGATTTTAGTCAAGCCTATGTGCATGAACAACTGAGGCTAGTGATTAAATACAAAATCCACTATAGTTAAAAATTGTTAATAATATAGAGATTTCTAAGGCCTTGGCCAATGATATTCAACCACCTATATTGATTCGAGAAGTTTCGAATTAGTATTTTATGTGTTCATAAATAGAGCATGATGCAATGATAATGAGAGATTGTAAGACAATGAATATTCAGGATCAATATAGATTCAGGATCAATATAGATTGGGTAAGGTATGAGTGCATTGTCATTAAGTGTGGACCAAGGTCAATGTTCATTGTAGATTGGCTATAATATTTGTTGAGAATATTGGAGTAGTGTAGCTGGAAGGCTAGATGGTTTTCCTAGATAAGGGTTTCTACACTAAAATCTCTATGTGTTGTTTGAATCTTTATGGTGTTCCATTGTTTTTTTTTTCTTTAATATCTTTCATGTGCATTTAAACGTTTATGTTAATTGAACTACTAGTGTATTTTATATGTCTAATTGAATATATATTTGGACTTTTGGTATTTGAAGTGTTAATAAGGTGCCCTAAGCCTAACAACTCAACCTGAGGAAAAGGTACATCAATATGGATACTAATATAATTAGACACATTCCCCCTTGGTGATACTTAATATCACAATGCTATATCATCTAGGAAAATCACACTAGGGAAATGTGCATCACCTACCACATGGACATCATAAGAGGAAGGGACATTAGAAAGTGTCCACCCCATTTAATTATGAAATATGTTCCCAATCATGCATCCAGCATAACATGACCATGTAGACAGTGGGTTCACAAAAATGATACCCCTTTTTTGTGAAACAAGCATGGGAAATAATTTTTAGGGAGACACACACATTCCTAAAAAAATGCACATTCATTCTTGCTTTCCTAGGTTCAGTGCTTGTTGAACCTACAAATTGGCTAATGACATGGAAAATTAATGCACACATGTTATTATTTTTAAATGCACATGTGTTTTTGGAATTTGCACACACTTAAAAAATACACTTATACATTCCTTTGTGTATTAGAAAGAGGGCCATAGTGTCACAGTGTTCCTTGCAGACCTGAAAACCAATAGGAAATGAGGAAAAAAACCTATATGCACTTGACCCAAGATCAAAACCTACATGTAAGTTTGGACCTCTAATTCCTCTATTTTGTTGTTTTTTTAAATGTAATAAAAAATTGAAATTTCAAAAAAAAAAAATTTAATGAAAATTAATTTGAACATAATTACCATGGTTCAAAACTCTAAAGCCCCCCATAGCAGAGCCATAAGAAGGCATAAATATGGATGTAAATCCCAATATAGAATTAAATATTACTAATGATTTAAATAGCTTAAGAATATTAATTGAAGAGCTAGTGAACACAAGGGAACCATAGAGACTATCATTAGCCACCCCTCGTCAATTAACCAATATCACTAAATATAGGATTAGGATGAGAAAATTATATTGCATTGGTATTAGTAAAGAACGTGTGAAGAAATTTAATAACACGAAACAAATGATTGTGGGGTTATTTATTGACCCAAGAACCAACCAAAACCATAACCCAAGGAAGATATTTCTTTGCATGGATAGTTTCACATTTGATACATGGAAACAAAACTTGATGATTCATTGGTTTATATTTTTTGTCGTACCTCCCTAAAATAATGAGGTACCATTATATTTCCTTCATAAATTTTGGGTTGAGTTAATAATTGGTCTCCATGCTAACTATTTGACATGAGTTTGTTTCAAGTGGTTAGTTTTGGCTTTACCAAAGATCAACCAAATCCTATGCATAATCCTTTAATTGGTACACCTTCTCTTAGGTATATTCCCAACCCTCCACCATATGAACCTCAACTTTCATATTACCTTGCTAACACTACTAATGTTATAACATGTCTCACATGTAGCCTAGTGTAGCATAGTTCATTTATGGAAACCTTTAAATGATAACCATTAAAGGAGACTCTTAAACCTCTAAGAGTAGGGAATTTATGCCACACTGATTATAAACAGAGTCCACGTAAGTAGACTAATGTTCCTGGTTTGAGTCCACTGGCACAACATTTATGTTCTCATTATGGGCATACTTTCCATGGCATGATGGAGGAACCTTTACAAAAGTGATTTGTATATTATGTTAGTATAATTTTTAATTGAAGCTAAATTGCTTATGAATTTGACTGTGGAACTAGAAAAGTTTCAACAAATGTAACTTTAAGGTACTTATTTTTGAATTTTGTTTTTGTTGGAAACTAGTTTGATACTAAGAGGGGGGCTGAATCAATATCAATGTGTATTAATAAACTTTTATTAGTCTTAGCCATAACACCATTCAACATCAAATCATGAAAGAAGTAACACAAATCAATACAAAAGCACCATGAAAAGCATATGCATGTAATCCTTCTGTGAGAAAAACCACCAAACACTTGTCTTTTTCTTCTTAGATATAATACTTCATTAGATCAATCACTAGAACCCATCAATGTGCATACACCAACTTGCGAGGCACCGACCTCAATATCATCTGAGCATGCACCAGCTCTAAGGTACGACCTATTGGAAATACTGACTCCCATAAAAACTTGCAGACACTGATTTTATAGAGTTATCAGCCCCCAATTAAGTATATAGGCACCAACCTATATGCAAGAATCCACTTTATTGGAAGCATCAACTTCATAACTGATGCAGGAGCATCAAGACCTTTTCTCCATTTGTAAATATGAGGTGTGATAATGTTAAATTGTAAATATGGGGTGTGATGATTTTTAAATTAATTTGAATTAAATAGGAGAAGGTGAGGATTTATGTAAATATCCTTCTATTAATAAAAGGATATGAGGAAATTTAATGAATGGAAGGATTTTAAGGATAAAAACCTATCCTTTGGGGATGTTGAGAGATTTAGGGAAGGTTGAGAGATTTAGGGGTTGTTGAGGATTTTAATGGATTGAGCATTTAGTTTAATGATTTTTAAATAGGAAGGGATTTTGAGAGAAAATCAGAGAGATTAGAGAGGAGAGATTGAGAGTAGGTTTGAGCAGCAAGGCTGTAAGCCTTCAGAAATTGTATAGGGCCATGGCATGGACACATCTGGCCAGTAAAAAAATTGTAAGTCATTGTTTTAATTCAGTTTATATATATATTGGGTGACTGAGAAATTGTATATTTGTTCATTGTTAAATTAATGATGGATGGCTTGAACCCACATTTGTTTATGTGAAAACTGTTACGCAAATCTCTGTTTGCAAAGGGCGCATTCTAAGAAAGATTTCCCTTAGAAGCTCGGCGCCATGTTCAGTTAAGAGTTTCATTAAGGAGCGGAGGCGTTGTTGAGTGTTCACAGCAGAAGGCGTATACAAACTGCTGTTTAATAACCAGAAGAATAGTGTTTTATCAGTGCACCCTTATTTAGGCTTGAAGCTGTACACGTGTGCATATATGCATCGCCTACGAAATGACTGCTGTAGGTGAACGCCATAGGCATAATAATAATCTGCTGTTCGATTAATAACCGGTTTGGGCGGAAGTGTGTAGAGCTGTCAGTTCGATGGTAAACCGGTGCATAATCAATTGGGATCACATCTGCGAGTTCCGGAGGATATCAGTTTGAAGACTCATTGTTTGTCATACTTGTGGTGACATATAACCTGTGACTGTTATATGTATCTCGGTTGCACAAGCGGATAAGAACGGAGGTGAGCCATCGGTGAACAGCGAGAACTGGCCACGTTAGCTCAGTGTATAAGGCTAAGAAGCGCGCACCTGTAGGATCAATACATTGCATGTTGAAGATTGGCGCGTATTTAATCTGTTGTGGGTGTAGTTATGCATGTGTTGTTTGTATGGTGGATGACTGTGTGAGCTACTCAAGCGATAGTTACATGTCTATGCGCGATTGGAGGGAGATGGACAGAACAAGGAGGTATGCGGATGGGTAATAACCATTTGAATTTCATTGTATATAGTCACAGATGCGAATGAGACCGATATATATATATATCAGCGCCTGCCAGCATTTGGGTCTGCCTTGCCGGTGTTGGACGGTAGAATGAGGTTGGAGTTATACAGGACTCCTCATCGAAGTTCCAGCTTGTGGAGAGGATCGATTAAAGTTTAAAGACCGCCGCTACACCTTTACGCTGGTCATGCTGTTCAAGAAAAGAGTAGAAGTTTGGTTCTTTTGTGTTGGCATAGTATAACAAGGACCGATACAATTGCATATACAACGCAGCGGAAGCATGGTTGCTAACCGAACTGTGTAGGAGGCGCAAGTGAATTATATATATACCATACGAATTATGGATCTGCGTATGGAGGGTTATAAGTTTGTGTTCTTTATATAATCAGCGCGAGGTAAGAAGATGCTGTGGTTATGCACACGGTAATTAAACTCTGGTCCATTCGAAGGTAAGGCGCACTGTTTAAATTGTGCTGAGTCAATATATGTTGAGGTTGACTACGGGAATATATAATGCCGCGGATATATATCTGGTAACACATATACCGACCGTTGTGATGCATACATATGAGATTGTTAGTATTCTAAACAGCCATCACAGGCCCGCCTTTATAATGATAGTTGCTGGTGGAATTATATGCAGAACGCAGGTATTCTGATGCTCCATATTGAGTCTATATTCGTTTAAAAAATACAGGGCGATTTGATACATATGCCTACGGTCATTTCCATTTATAATAAGGTGTTATTTGAACTCTGAGCCCTGAACCAAGTGGTTATTTGTTCGGCGGGGGAAAGATCCTGGTAGAGCAGCCTGGAGTGGCAGGCTGCATCAATTTTGGTATCAGAGCTTGGCTCTGTATGAAGGTTTTTGAAAAGAATTGAAGACTGAATTTGACTTTATATCAAATCATGTGTGGAGAGATGTTGTATATGGGTTTTATTTGCGTACATACTTTAGAACGATCATTGAATTAGTTTTCCTTTTGGCTTAATGTAGCAATTATGTGTATGCTCTGGTTGTTATGATTGGCATGATTCGTATTAATGCAAGTGATCAATTGTTATGATGGAAAGCTGTCCGAGTTGTATCTGCATCGGCCCAACTGCATAGAGGCGCGGATATACAGTCAGCGGATATTATATTTGAGCTTTCGATTACAGGGCAGAGCTGCACATCCATCGGCGTGCGAAAGTTGGAACCGGCGACACATCAAATGCTGCATACAAGAAAAGGGGCAAATCTGCACTGAGGAATAGAGTCAAAGACGTAGGCAAAGGAGGTCAGATTCTAATCTGACAGTGAAAGCAAACCAGAGTACAGTGGAAGAATTGAGCAGAGGAAGCAATGAATATTTGCTGAAACAAAAATTGCAGGAGTGTGAGATTCTGAAGGTAGTTGAAGAGTTTGAAGACACAAGCTGACAGCTAGTGGGAAGAATGGTCCATTTAAAAGTACAGGCAAATGGAAGGACAAGATTAGACTGGGCTCTTGAAGGTAAGGTGATCTGGGTTTATTTGAATTTGAAGATTGTAGTCTTTGCATTAAAGCAGAAGTATTTTTTGCAAATCCCAAAAGGAAAATCCATAGAAGACATGTTTAAAATTGCTAACAGAAAACTGGTGAAGGCATAGGTGTGGCAGAACCTTGAAGAAATCCAATAGAGATTGGATAAGGAAGACAGTTGTGAACATGCAGATGAGTTGAAGCCAGGAAGAGCAAAGAAAAATGCTCAAAGGAGGTTCTGGAGATAGAGAACCAATTGCTTGCCAAAAGACCAAGTGAGGAGGGCTTGGTGAGGTAAGTGGCAGCAAGATAGGACTTGCTGCTGGAGAGGCTTTACTACAACTCATAGCAAGTGAGTGAGGAACTCATAGTGAAGGAAAGGATGATGACTAGTGGCAGTCGTCACAAAGGTTCTGAAATAAACCACAGCAGAGGACAAAAGGAGAAGGATGCCAAGGCAGTTGGCATACAGAGACAGTTAAGCAAAGAGGAATATGAGAGGGAGAAGGCTGAGATAGCAGTTCAGCTTGGGGTATTAATGGAGATGTTGCAAAGAAATGAGGAAGACCAGAAGCGTGGTTATGTCATAAGAAAGAAGTTGAGGTGGCAGAGACTACAAGAGAAGTGGAATCATCAGGTAAATTTGCAATTGATAAAGGAAATAAGGGAACTTGAACAAGTTCTTGATGCGAGACAGAAGAGAGAGAAGCTCGAAACAGTTGAGCTACAGCAAAATGAAGATGCGGATGAAGATGTTGAAGTTTCATTATGTTACCCAAAGACTGGACCATTACTTTTTGAAAGTGATGACGAGCTAGAGGAGTTGAATCATATGAATGATTCAAGGCAGCCCAAAGATTTGATGAGTGAAGCATCAAACAAGACCGTAAGGTCTTGTGATTTTAAAAATAATGATTTGTGTGTGATTGCAGGTTTGGAAGAACATCTACTGAAAGATGTTAAAGAAGATGTAGCAGAAGGAAGGCCATGTGAAGATCGGGTAAACTTTCCAAAGTCTACTCCAAGTAAAATTATTGAGTTATATAGAGAATTGGACTTTCAAAGGAGGAAATTGGAAGAACAGAGGATGAATGTCCATGATAGATTGCTGATGAAGGATGACAAAGCAGGTGTCATAAATGATAATCAAGAAGAAATTGCAGATGAAATTTGAGGTGGTGACGAGCAAAGGAGTGTTGCAGAGGGAAAGGAAGATTGGGAGGCCGCAACATTCATATTGAAAGCTCAGCAATCAAGGGATGGAAACAATCAGCAGACAGAGGACATACTGGACAGAGAAATTGAGTTAATAAGGAGGTTGATGATAAAGACATCCCACAGAAAGACAGCCAAAAGAAAGAAAATGAGCGACAACAAGAGAATGACAGTGAAGGATTGCAAGAGCAAAGCAAGTGGAGCACTACAGCACAAAATATGGAAACCTGGAAGACAAAATCAGAAGACAACATCAGTGAAGCAATCGACAAGCACGAAAGGATTACAAAATAAAATTTGGGATCCAGGAGGAGACTTATGACCAGGTGGTCATGAATTTTCTACATGGGGAGTCTGATGCAGGAGCATCAAGACCTTTTCTCCATTTGTAAATATGAGGTGTGATAATGTTAAATTGTAAATATGGGGTGTGATGATTTTTAAATTAATTTGAATTAAATAGTAGAAGGTGAGGATTTATGTAAATATCCTTCTATTAATAAAAGGATGAGGAAATTTAATGAATTGAAGGATTTTAGGGATAAAAACCTATCCTTTAGGGATGTTGAGAGATTTAGGGGTTGTTGAGGATTTTAGGGGATTGAGCATTTAATTTAATGATTTTTAAATAGGAAGGGGTTTGGAGAGAAAAGGGATAGAATAGGAGTGAGGGGTGAGTGTGAGAAGGGAGCAAGGTTCTCCTTGGGAGCCTTGGCAGTTTGTAAAAGGGCCATAGATTCTGCTTATCTAGCCAACACAAGTTTGTAAGTTCTTATTTTGTTCCAGCTTGTATATATTGGTTGATTGAGAAATTTTATATTGGTTTCCTGAGGTTCATGGCATTATTAAATTTATGAAGAAAGAATTGATAATTACATGTGTTAATTTCAATCGACTGTGTGAGATTGAAGATGTGTACAAGTTGCTAGCGCGCATCTCTGTTTTGTTTCAGGAATTGATTGTTGAAATATCACCCAAAAGAAACCTACAGTAAATGAATGCGAAACCTGTATGGAATTGATTCAATGGATAACCCTTCCGTGGATTCAAAGAACCTGTGAGTAGCTGTGTATTAACTCCGGCTGTGGTTTTTCCAGTGCTGGTTAGAGGAGAGATTGTTGTGTATTAATTTATATTGGGCAGCGCATGTCCTGCATTGTCTTGGAACGATTCCCCAACAGGTGTTTGCTGAAAGTGGTGGATACATATACAAACTGGCGATGGCGCAACTGCTATATATCAATAACTGTGTATTAATACCATTCAAGGATACTGTGCATATGCGTGGACTCCGAGTTCAAGTGAATTTGCTGCTTGCTGAACCCGAGTTCCAGGTGAATTTGCAGAGCGTTGAGGAGCGCATGAATTCCTAATGTTGTGGAGATTATACTAAGTTATTTTCATATATTATATTAATATACCTCCGCGCTTTTTTCCCCTGTATACGATCAGATACGATGTTAATAGATAGCCATGCTTTATCTATAATTAGAGAGTTATTAACCTCCGCCATGGTATAATTCCAACGAGTTAAATTCCTAGCGAGCATGGGGATTCCAACGACATGGATCACGATGGGCGATTATTCTGCCTGATATTTGTGCAGTCAAATTGATGGGTTTGACAGAGTTTCAAATACCAGTAAAGTTAATGGGTTTGACCAGGTATTTGGAGAGCGGTTTTCCATAAAGGAATTATAGTAGATATGTCTGGTCTTGAAGAATGATTGAGTTTACAAAGAAACTTAAGCTTTGGTTGGAAATGGCAGCGGGATTTAAGGTTTCCTCTGCGTGATTGGAGCTCCTTTTTGTGTACAAATGGGTTGCATACTTGCCAAGCAGACTTTAGCCCTCGACGAGGCAGAGACTCCGCATGAAAAGGCTTCGCATTTGTCTTCTGGGAGAAGGATCCTGGCAGGAGCGGCCAGGAGTGGCTAGGCTGCATCACCAAGTTGTTTATCGAGTGGTTATTCTCCGTGCTTTTAGTTCATGTGATATTATCCTAAGCTGTTGGATCTGGTTAGGAGAATCGACAATCAAGGACAAGTTTGCAGGTCTAGGTGAGGTGTTATCTTCCGTGCTTATTTCGCTTCATGGTGGGAATCGGTGGATTTCAGGCGGACTACGTGCTCGAGCGTTATCCCCCCATTTGGACCCAAAATCCTTATAGAGTGGTTCCTATTACCTAATTGGGTCTGTTTCTAGTTTTAAAGTGTTTGCTTGTTTTCACCCCAATATGTGCCTTGTCCATCAGATCTCTGAGGGTGGATCGAACGATCGAGGCTTTTGTTTGTATTTTGAGGGTATTTGATACAGGTGCATCTCACCCTTTTCTTAATTAAGGAAAAATCTAAGTGGAGCATGAAGGCGTGGACCAGCGGAGCTGAATAAAGGGGAAAAACAGAGAAAATCTCCCTTAAAGCAGTTAAAGAAAAAAAATTAAAGAGAGAATGGATAAGACTAGATAGACTTCCTATTATTAATAGCCATGCACGCTTTTTGGAGAGCTTTTGTGGAGAAAAATCAGAAGAGGATAGGATCGGTCCTTCCTAAGACTTTTTATATAAATGTAATGCAATAGGGGTGTAATAGATATCTTATTTTGTGAAGAA
>APFE030732844.1:10377-30987 GCA_000404065.3 Pinus taeda | reverse complement strand
TCTCTTAGTGTTGTAGGGACTAGAACTGTTCATATAGACAATGGTCAATTTAATGATGTATTATGTGTTCCAACCTTATCCTCCAACCTTCTATCTGTATATCAGATAACTCACTCAGGTGAAGATAAAATCGTTGAATTTTCACCTCACTATGTTGTAATTAAGGACCTAAAGGATCCTAGACAGATTTTATCCACTGGCATTGCGGATGATTCCACAAGGTTGTATAAGTTTCACAAATTTGGGTCATCAAATCTTCCCTCAGTATTTGTTGCTCATAATGATGAAGTGAGCAAACTTTTGCATGAGTGATTTGGTCACTTAAACTATCGCTCTCTTCAGAACCTATGTAAAGAAAATATGGTGACAGGTCTTCCCATGGTCTTCCCATGTGGAGGTTTGTCGTTACACTAAAACCCACAGGTGTTGGTAAACATTTCAAGCCAGTAAATAGATCCCCAGGGTGGAAATTATGGATTCTATAGAGGTGCGGTGATTCTTCCAACACCCCCCCTCAAACGCAACTTGGGGGAATCAAACCTAGGTCCAAGCTCTGATACCATGTAGGAATATACAGGGTAAGTTCCTCAGACAGAACACCAAAAGGACACCGCTCGCAAACAGATCACAGATCAATACACCAGTAGCTTGACATGGTTAAAACCCTCAGAGAGGGAAACAGTCCATGGCCTGTGCCAACGTGGCTAATACATGAAATTTATTAATAAAAGAATGAAAATTTACATAAGCTTCTCTCATGCACGATGAACCTACAAATGACCCTCCATGCGCTTTAAATAGAATTCATGGACCAATCAGGTGTCAAGCCACGGATCAAGTGTCGATAATACCGAGGAGAGAATGAACCGTCGGATCACTACAAATCGTGACCGTCAGATTGTAAGTTACAAATGTACATAGTAAAGAAACACACTTTACCTAACTCTATACTAGACCAAGTTATACTTAACTATTCCTATGTGTCAGAATATCCTAACAGCTCTTTGGACATATATCTTTGATATTGTAATTGTTTTGGGACTTCTTGACTTCTTATTAACAAATAAAACTCTTGAATCCCTTGACTTGTCCTTTTGCTACTTTACATTATACATTACAATTAAAACCAAATATTATACACATTCTTCAACTTTGTCCTTGAAATACACTATCCATGCATCATGATAAGAAAACAAAATCCTTACGTTGTTGTAAAAAACATACTTTCCTATGTATTCCATGGAAAGTTGAGTTATGAGACAAAATGTTCATATATTTATTTAATGTGAGTAGAAAGAAGTATATTAAGTTTGAATCTTTGGAGAGCACTACTAAATGTTCGTCATAACTACTTTCGTCACTCTTTAAGGTATTCTTGTAAAGATTTCTTCAAAGTGCATTGTTGCTTCCATTTTTTTTAATTTGCCTTGCTGATCTTGATTGGCCCAAGTCTCCAATTTTGAGAAATTTGCACCTATCAATTAACATTTCAACAATATGAGAATTATTATGTAGTTTCTAATTGTGCTTGTTAGATCCTTCTCTAATTTCTCCCCAATCTTCTAGCAATTCATAAGCTTTGTGTAGTTTAACTAATTTTTTCTATTAGCCATTCTTGGGAGATCTATGTGCACATCTATGTTCTCTTTTATCCAAATTGTATCATTATATTGTTTGTCATCCATGTCTAGGAACTTGGAGTGGAAAAAGTGGAGGAATTGGTTAACGGGGCTGTTTTTACCAGCAAGACCTAGTTTGTCAAAATGGGTTTTGGAACCTTCCAAGAGTGTTTTGAGGCATCAAACGACATTTTTTGGGTAAAACTTTACTGCATTAGTTCCACACCCTTACATGCTATTCTACACACATAGATATTTCCAACGTTGTAAGATGTTTGTCAATCAGAGTCTGTATGCAAAAGTTATGCCACTTAGAAGTTGACCTTCATGTTTTCACATCTATAGTTCGAGCGAATGTCACGCCAGCCCCCATTATTCATGGAAATGGTTTTAGCCATATGTTTTTGATGTAAAATAATCTAGAAGAGTCTATTTTGTAACTCTAGTTAAGATTTGATGTAGTCAAACTTAACCACTCAGTAGGCTATTAGGTTGTGTTATAATAGGGCCACTAGGAGGAAGAGTCATTCCATTCTTTCAAGAGCATTTTGTTTCATAGTTGAGAAAATATAGCTAGGAGATATAGGAGGTAGATAATATAGAGAGGATTTGTGCACTATAGCAGCCCACAGGCCATAAGCATTACTTCTTTGTACCTGCAGCTATATTTTCGGACAAAGAAAGAGAGTGCAAAAGCCTCACCTTCTAGTTGGGTTTTCTCCCGAAATGGTTTCCCAGAGAGCATATATTATGTCTTATGTGTGTGTGAGAGAGATTAATTTGTCGTTCTCTACTTTTCTGCATAATTTCCATTCGCATCCATACACTAATTACAATTAAAACTATAGATCTTAAAGTTTAATAAAACTATAATAGTGTAGAATTTCATATTTTTAATATAATATTATCATATTTGTTGTGACAAACTGCCTAGTGGAATATCCACGGTGGTTTATAGATCACTTTTTGATCCATTTTTTTAGTTCATCTATTTCTAGATGTACCCCTTGCAGTTCTACATTCTTGATATTGTCATGGTTCAAAAATGTTTTCATTTGGGCAGCTAGATCTTGGAATTCTTGCACATTAGTGTATAGTTATTTGATTGTAGTATAGAATTCTTCTCATACTTCATTGATGCATGCTCTAAATTCAAATATTCTCAATCCATCTCCCTTTTAGTATCTTATCTCTTCTTCTAGGCTTCTAATTTTAGCTTTAGAATCCTCTATTTATTTAGCAATATCCTTAAGATTATGCTCAAAAGCCTAAGTGAATTATACTCTTGTTGAGGCTATAACCAATGGATATTCCTATATATCCATACCCATGGTTCTTTCTATGGTTATTTAGAGTGTTGTAACACAAAAAATGGAAAGCTTTTTTATAGTTTACTTCAGAATATTGCCTTCAGCCTTATCAAATCTGAACGAATAACGGTTGGATTATATGTTAACCATAGAAGGAATAAACTCTCATAATCCTAGTTCCACAAGAGGGAAGTGATCTCTAGTTAAGGTTAGAAGAAGTGTAGGTTGGGATCGTAGTGTATTAAAGAATCCTGGTGTCTGGGGGATTAGTGTTTTGGACCTCTCTTGGGCTTTCTTGTCCTATTATTTCCTCTTTCTCCTTTCCTCCTTCTTATGCTTTAATTTCTCCTCTTACTCCCTTCAAAATTGTTCCCAATTATCGTGTTCCTTCCTTTTATTTTGGCTTCTACTACCACTTCCACTTCTTGTTGAAGCCTAAGTATTTCAACTTTTATTTAATCTCTTCTTCTTAATCATTTCCTTAGTTACAACCTCCTTTTTTACTTCCTTTTTTTAAGTTTGTCCTTGTTTTACGATATTCCTCCCATTCTTAAAATAACTTCATAAAAAAAAATGTCAATCAAAGTACTTTCATTAGATTTTAAGAAAAACATTGAGAACAAAATTCATCTCAACAGGCCCCTTTCTCTCATTCTAACCAAACTTATTGAGATCGGGACCTAGAGGAAACCATAAAAAGCAGATAACATACATAATTTCTTATATGCCTTATAGCCTTAGCATGCTTAAAGAAAACAAAAAGTTAACCAAAAGTGATGGTGACATATTAAGGAGGGGGGTTTGGGGGTATTAGAGGAGGAGCTGCGAAATAGTTGACATGTTCATGCATATGAAAATCAATGTGCTCCACCCTTGCTTCCAAGATGTGGAGGTGTTCATTGGTGCGGCAATGTTGGCATCGAAAGTTGTCAAATTGTTCCAGTATTTCATTCTGGTTATACTGGATGTCATTGTTGTACACCACCAACTCATTGTAGTCATCATATCAATGTTCCCAGAGAATATCCATGTTCAACTCGACAATTTTCAATTGTTCAGCAATGGACTCTAGTGAGGCAGGGGCTACCACATGGCCTGGGGAGAAATCTAGAGAGATGGAAGCATCCTCTTTTGTCTCCCAGATATCAGAAGTTTTTGAGGGTGAATTAACACCTGGTTCAGGCTGCCTGGCATGAAGGTGGTTTCCTTCCCCATGGCAGGGTCGTCCCTTTTGACCACGCATACTGAGATAGACGAGACGAAACTTTCAAAGGAGAGGGAATACAGGAGATATAAATTCACAAAACCTGTAAGAAACACAATAGCCAAACCTGCAGAAAATAAACCTCTCAGGAGTGTAAAACAACAGCCCAATACCGTGCACAAGAACACATATAAAGTCCATGTAAAACCAGTCCCAGGGCATGACTGTTCAAGGCACCTTTCTCCACCCCTTATACTGGAAAATGAAAAGGTACCTGCCCCTGGGTGTCAGAGATCCCACACACCAACTTTTCATCTTTCGTTGAGGCCAGCCTTCAAGCCCCCAAAGGAGAATATTGCATCCCAGTACAGCCCCTTCCCTCCAATTGTAGTAAAAGTCATGGACCATAAGGACCCATAAACCACGGCAAGCCCAATTATAAGTCAGCTTATTACCCCAATTATAAGAGAAAAAATAGAAGTATATGGGAACTACCTTACCCCTAACAGTAAACACAAGCTCCAACGCCTCCATAGACTTTTCATTCCTTGAGCAGAAATTGCAAGAGGTAAGGTGAAAAGGCACCCCAGCGATTCACATTCTAGGGTCCCATGGACAATTCCGGATTCCAGTATCACACCATCCCAACAATCCCAGGTGATTGACTCTCTTCTCACCCAAGGTCTTGACCCCAATGAGGCATCCTGGGACTCAGCTCCATTGTTCTCCGTGCAACCCCAATTCATCTCCCAAAACGACAAACTAAAGGAACTACCACTATAGGTCATGCATTTATTGACTAAGCGTGTGAGTAGGGTCTCCATTCACGGGCATTTAATTTGGCCTAGTTCGTGATGGTGAGGTAAAGGAACATGTTGAAATGCCCTACTTAATCTTATCATGCAAATTTTACTAGTGTTTAAATTACTTGAAACTATTGACTTATAATTATCAAGAAATATTGGTACGTACCTACATTGGTGAAACTGTAAATTTATTACTGATATAAATTTTATTATTATTCAATTCCCAAATTTCCTCCTCAAATTTCAATCTTTATAGGGTATGGTCTCCTTCCATTTATTCCAATTTAAATATCCATATCCCCAAAATGTCCTCTAAAATTTACTTGGGAGAAGATATGGTCCTCTCCAATTAATTACCAAATTATATATTCATATCTCATCCCCAAAATGTCCTCTCAAATTTACTTGGGAGAAGATATGGTCCTCTCCAATTAATTACCAAATTATATATTCATATCTCATTCCCAAAATGTCCTCTCGAATTTACTTGGGAGAAGATATGGTCCTCTCCAATTAATTACCAAATTATATATTCATATCTCATCCCCAAAATGTCCTCTCAAATTTACTTGGGAGAAGATATGGTCCTCCATAGTTAATTACCAAATTAAATATCCATATCTTATCCCCAAAATGTCCTCTCAAATTTACTTGGGAGAAGATATGGTAAGAAAAGTCAAATGAAAGGATGAGGGGGTAGTTATGACATTAATGATAGGTGGTTGAGGTGGAGGGGAGAAGGAGGCATAAAAGGGGAAGGATGATGAGAGGAGGGGGGGATCCTTGGTCTTGCTTTTGGTTTTGGTTGTGGTTGTGGTATTTAAGCATTTTTTTTTGGGAGGAAGGTGGAGAAAAGAGAAGGGAGAGAAGGAGAGTGTTTGTTTTACTTGCACACACTACATCTAGTTGGACTTGGGCTCGGAGGGCTAGGGAACCTGTGGAAGTTCCCTACGCTAGGAAATACTTCCTAGTTGGCTGGGAGGTAAATATAGTTGGATAGTCAAGAGGAGCATCCCAACAAACTCAGGAGCTCAGGAGCATTTCAACTAAACTATTGGAATAGGTATTCTTCTGTTTATTGACTACTTATGTAAATGGTTGTGATGCAAGTCTTACCTATTTAAATTATGGTAAATAAATTTTAATGGTATATTATCATCAAATAAATTTTTAGATAGAAATAAGTTATTTCCCATTTTATTGTATTTAAAAATAGAGAAATTTAGTTTTTAGTTTGAGAACCCTAGGTGGGAGCCTCACACATGGTATCAGAGCTTAGGTTCAAAATTTGGACCTTGAAGCTTGTTGCTTTGTTGAAATTCATAGCCAAAACCAAAGAGAGTAGTACCCTCTTGATATCTCCAACCTAACATCTTTCCTATCATGTCATGGAAGTAGTAAACAGTATTCCTTTATATTTCACTGTTTAAATTTTATCAATCTATTATATGATTTGATGATTTTCTGATACAATTTCCATTGAGGTTAGTAAATAAAGGAGAGTAATAATTTTATTCCCTGCTCTGTTGTAGGTCATATTGATATCTGAGAAATATTTTCTATGTGTTGGTGTTGGTTAATTTTCTCTTTTAGTTCTAATTCTTGCATTATCCTTCAATTACAAAACAGTCATTCTCAAGTGGTGTTCCATGGGTCTATAAACAATTTTCAATTTGTTTGAATGTTATGGTATCTGTCTTGTCAATTTCTATAGTTTAATTTTATATATTCATATAAGTCTTTTGTTATATTATGGATTATTTTTCCATTGAATCAATCACCTCGCCAGATTAATTATATTTACTTGGACTGTATGGTGAGAGCTCTAAAATCAGTTACCCTAAACTTACCTCGAGAGGACCTCCTTCATTTTTGTATACATATGTATTTGCGAGCCGCTTCCAATGGATAGCCTCTGCCATTTCCCAGACCTTCCACTTAAAACCATATGAACATACCTAAGAAAGCGTGTTAATTCAACAGAAACACAGCTTTACTCCATAAACAAGTGGGATCTAATCAATCATTTGTCAGGTTCACCCCTCCTGCAACATTCTTCCAAACCTTTCTCATAACATTTCCCCACTCATGTTAGAAATCAATTGGCATAGATCACCAAAACTAATCATATGTTATTAATACATTCAATCAATAACCTGCACACCATTTGGATTCCCAACTAATAGAGACTTCATGGATCACACCCTATCTAGGCCATAGAATAACCATTTCTGAACTTTTGAAAAAAAAAAAAAAAAACATGAAAATCGAGTAGTCACTACTAGCATTTTGATATCATACGGACATAATTTCGCGCAATGTCCATGGATTTTCATCTGCCCTTTCCAAATAGCAAAAAAAAAAAACACAGCCTGAAAATCAAGCATGTCGGTCTCTGCTTTCCTCTTATTCCTCTTGCTATTCCTGAGATTCTTAATTTCTACTAAATGGAAGTTTATTTTAATGTATTGTCGGAAGCATTTAAATTAAACACTGCATTGTCATGATTTTCTGCAGGAATTTTGACTGAACCCCTTTTGCGCATCTTCATTATCACATTTATCAGTAAAAACCCATCAGTGTTTTTCCCATTAATAGGTAAAGAAAAACATGTTAAACAAAATAGTGAGCCTCCCCTTTTATGCATCTTGATGTTACTATCAGGTTTTGATCCCATCTACATGCATGCCCCTACATGAATAGTCTTATTGTGTTTTAACTCGGCCTCCAATTCTGCATTAAGCATTCTCAGATTTTCATTTTTAAGATGTGTAATATATAACATTGTTGATATCTTCTTAAGCTCCTCCATATATCCATCCTCAAACAACATCAATGCATTTGCTTCACTTGAAGTTCCCGGCTTGTGTTAAAATCCTGACCATGAAGACAAAGTTGTTGTTGCACTGGGTACTGTTGAGGAAATTCATTTTTTGCGTCTATATCACTAGTAACATTCTCAAAAGATTTGTGCCTCTTTTTTACTTGAATGTCATTTGCTTCTTTCAACTTGTGCATAGCATATTTGAGCCCTTGAGATGATTCATTCTCTCTTGAAATCTTCCAAGCATATTCTTCCAATACTTTTACATCCCTTGCATATTCTCCCCTCTCAAATTCCATGCCATTTAACATAAAATCCCTTGCAAGTTTTGTAGTTTTCTGTTCATTCAGTTTCCTCTGTTTCTTCTCAATGCTTTCACAAGAAACTTGAAATTGTTGATTGTTTCTTCTCATACGGTTACAATAGTCATCCTCCATCTATTTCAATTGAACAGAAATAAAATCTTTCTCCCCCAACACTGACGAAAGTTCATTTTCCCTCATAGCATCAATCCTTCCATGGTCACTCTTTGACCAACCTTTTCAATGTTGAATCAAAATAACCGTTTTCACTATTCCTATACATGGACATTCACTACGATTTTCTCTAGGTATGCAAGCATAATAGTTCACCACTTATACTTGTTCTAGATCTCACAGATTGATCATATCTTGGTTAATAAATTAGTTCCCAGAATCTGATTTTACATTTCTCAACACAGAAATCTCCAAGGCCACACATTGATCAGTGACAAATTGCCAAGTGTATGACCATGCATTGACCATAAGATTTTAATTAATTTCAGAAACCTACAAAAGCATAGAACTTATGAAGTGGGTTTGTTTCCTTCATTATCAATGCCACAACTCAAAATTCCATTCACCATTTGAGGTTGTCGTATTACGGTTTACCCAAGAAATTTTATTCCACATAACATTCTTCCACTCTTCTACTAGATTCTAAGGACAACCTCTTGAATTCCAATACTTCTCGTATACAGAGGAAAAGATTCCTCTGGCTCCTCAAGAGTTGTGTACATAGTCCCCATGTGTTCCAAAATCTTGTCAACTAGTGGTTCATGATTCCCAACATCTGCCAATTTTTTTTTTTTTTAATCTTCTCAAGCAAATCCTTTGTAGCCTTAAAGTCAGGAAGACTCATACGCAACTGAGCTAGAATTTCTAGCATAGCAACCTGCCCCATGCCTTTAATGCCCATCTCTAACTGCCCTGCTATTGATTCATAGTTAGCATCAATCAATTCCCGGGTAGTTCCTTCATCTCAAGTTTCAATATTTTGTTGCACCTGAATAAAAATCCCATGTAGTTGATCCTCCAATTCATTTATGTCCCTAGCATATTCTTTTAGCTCAACGTTCAGTGGCAAAGACCCAAGTTTGTCCATGACTCCAATGGTCGCTTCTGGGTTATCCGTGGTAATGGAATGTCTAAGGCTATTTAAATGATCTCCAAGAAGCTCTTTGTCTTCTTCCCAACAATCGACAACCTCAGCAGAGCTCCTCTTTCCAATTACAATTGCATTCCTTTTCAACTCCATTTGCGTAGACGACGTTGACAAAGACAAGACATTTTGATTGATTTTTCCAAAGTTGCTTCTCCTCATGGTTTGATCATGAAAGTGCAATGTTAGAACTAAACATTTTCTGAACTCAACAAAATCTTCTCCTCCTCATCCCCGAAAATACAATTGTTCCTTCACAATATTAGACGCGCACCTATGGAAGCCCTAAAATTTGCAGGGTTGGCTAGTGAGACAAGCAAATTGAGTCATAGAGTCGAATCCTCGAAAGTCGTATTTAACAGGTCTCGTTTGCAGATTATGATATGTAGTCGATTCCATCCTGTTCTGATTTTATCGAATGTCCCCAAACACCGAAACTCCAAACACCAAAATTCCAAAAATAAGAATTGGTAATGAGACTTGCTTTCATATTACTTGTATCTCTTACCTCGAAAATACATAATTAGTAAATATCATCCTATTTCTCTTTATCGATCATTTGTGTTCTCCTCATTTCTTACTGAGCGGTCTCTCAGCAATTATAACACAAACGAATTAGTAGCTTTGTATATAGCAGCACACAATCAGGATTAAACATAATCGTAGACAGTTGATATAAGAACGATTTTTCTTTTAAATGAAATGCTGAAATGACCATCATCAAAACATCCATGTAGTTAGAAGTTGATATTAGCTGCACTTGATCTTTATGGCCAATTTCATGCTATAGAGTCACATGGACTTAAGATCACAATGTGAAGCTCCATTTGTTGTCATATTTATTATTATTTATATTAATGTTATAAATAATAATTATAATCAGTTTATATTAATTTTAAATGGAAATTTGCAATGTTTATTTTCTCTTTAATATATATATATATATAAAAGATTAAAGGTGAATAACCAATATATTATTATTAATTTAATATTCATAATTTAAATTTATGATAAATATTTTATGTAAATAATTTTTGAATTGTAATTAAAATGTCTAAAGGAAAAAAATCAATAAATAAATAATAAAATAAAAATTAATTATTAATTAATTAAAATAAAAATTAATAACTATACCAAGACATTTAAATAATGTCGGTTAGATAATGTATGTGAGTCAGCTAAGAGTGGACAAGTCCTAAGTTAGATTATTGAGTCTTATGTATCATACAGATATTTGAACAATTCAAAATGGTGAGGACGCAAAGAAATCAAGGTCAAGGAGAGTCATCACAAGGACCTCCTACAAATAACCCATTACCTTCACCGGAGTTGGCTCTCATCTTGCGTTCCCTAGAAGCAATTAACGAGACTTTAAAAGGACGCCAAACAATTGAAGTGGAAGTAGAGCACCTTCCATCAAGGTTAGGAAATTTCGAGGGATCAAGAGACTCGGATACAGGACCTCCAATCGAGGACATTACTAAGGTGCTCCAAAAGATTAAGCTCCCAGAATTTGCTGGAGGTCGTGCTAGCGAACATGCATAAGCCTAGTTAGAGGGAATGAGAAGGTGCTTCACACTGAGAGATTATACTTCCAATTAAAAAGCTAAAATAACGGTATTCCAACTCAGAGATAGTGCTCTGAATTGGTGGGGTAAGTTAGAGCGTCAGCTACACCTCACTCCGAACACAATTACTTGGGAGTTATTTGAGGAGAGATTCGGGAAAAAGTACCTACCAGCGTATTACGAAGAACAACAGGTAAAAGCCTTCCATGCTTTGGTATAGGGAAATCGTATGGTAGAAGAATATGAGATTAGATTCATGGAATTGGTCCAGTATGTCTCCTACATGGATATTGACCAGCGCCAAGCGAATCGTTTCATTTATGGATTAAACCCTAAGATTAGGGAAATGGTGCAGATGTGGAAACCATCCTCAGTTGCAGAAGTTGTGGAAAATGCTCGTTATGTTGAAGAACACTTAGTCTTAAAGGGTGGAAACATAACCATTTTTCCACAACAACCAAGGTTTATGGGGAAGCCCCTCACACCTTCCCCAGGGGAGGAAGTTTGAGGCCACCACCATATAGAAACAGGGTTGTACCTAGAGCACCGACAGTGGGGATTTAAATGGTTACTAGTGCAGCTTCACCCGCGGCTTCAAGGGCACGTGCAAATCAAGTTCATACACGAGGAGAAACAAGTAGGGGTGGGGGTCCCAAGGGAAGGAACTCTTTCCAAAGAACACCACAACATTTGGTTCAATGTCTACCATGCATCATTTGTTGGGGATGTGAGGGACCCCGTTACCAACGTCACTGTCCTGAGTTACAAACTGGTAACAACCGTAGAGAAGGAAAAGCACCAATGGGAAGATCAAGTAGCCACCATCGAATCTATGCAGCAGTTGATAATCAACAAGTTGAAAACCAATCTGTTGTGGTAGAAACCTCAGGTATGATAAACAAAGTAAAAGTTAAAATTTTATTTGATTCGACTGCTATAGATAGTTTCATTTCACTAGTTGCATTAGAAAAATGTGGGTTGGAAGCCTATGAGCACGATGCCTTTAAGCAAGTTGAGATGGTTTCTAGGATAAAACAAGCAATAGGACCTAGTGTTGACCAATGTCAGGTAAACCTCGGGGTGTGTATAACTAAGTTAAAGGCATACGTCATAGCATTGGGGATGTATGATGTAATTATTGGAATGGACTGGCTAGAAGCTCATCGAGCTTTGGTAGACTATTTCAAGAAGAAGGTGATTTGTTTAGATGATGAAGGTAGGCCAATTGAGATTTGTGGAATTAAGAGAGGAGTGTCATTACGATTCATATCCATGATGAAGGCAAAACTTCGTCTCTGACAAGGTTGCAAGCTATATGTGGTCGAGGTTGTAAGTGACCAGAAAGGACCCTCCCTAGATCAACACCCAATTTTGTCAGAATTCAAGGACGTTTTTCCCAAGGAAATGCCTGGATTACCTCCTGTAAGGGAATTGATTTCATAATCAACCTAAAACCTGGTGCAGAACCAATATCTAAGACACCCTCTAGGATGAAAACTCCAGAACTTTGTGAGTTGCAGATGCAGTTAAAAGAGCTCTTAGACTTGGGATTATTAGACCTAGTCTTTCACCTTGGGGTGCACCAGTGATTTTTGTCAAGAAAAAGGACGGTTTTTTAAGGCTATGCATAGATTATAGGGACTTTAATAGAGCCACAGTAAAGAATAGGCACTCAATACCTAGAATAGATGACCTATTTGATCAAATGAAATGAGTAGTAATTTTCTCAAAGATCGATCTACGATCTGGATACCACCAATTGAGGATTAAGGAAGATGACATCTCAAAAACTGCATTTCGAACTCAGTTTGGGCACTATGAGTTCGTAGTTGTTCCATTTGGTTTGACCAATGCACCAGCAGTATTCATGAGCCTCATGAATGGTGTGTTCAGGAAGTATTTGGACCAATTTGTGCAAGTCTTTCTGGATGACATTCTTGTGTCTTCCAAGAATGAAAAGGAGCATGAAAAGCACCTAAGGGTTATATTGACTTGCTTAAGGGAAAATCAATTGTATGGAAAATTGTCAAAATGTTCCTTCTTTCAGAGGAAAGTTCATTACCTTGGGCACATCATTTCAGGAGAAGGGATTTCAGTTGACCCAGAAAAGGTAAAGGCCATAATGGATTGGACAGTACCGAAAAATTCTCATGAGGTGCGTAGTTTTATGGGGCTAGCGGGGTATTATCTCAGGTTTGTGGAAGGGTTTTCAAGGATTGTAAAACCCATCACCACATTACAGTGAAAGGGGGTCACGTATGAATGGACAAATGAATGTGACATTGCATTAACAGAACTAACGAGGTTACTAACTAGTGCATCGATCCTTCGAGTCCCAGACATCCAGAAAGACTTCACTATCTACACCGATGCTTCGAAGCAAGGATTAGGGGTAGTATTGATGCAAGAAGGTGGAGTAATAGCTTACGCATCTATAAAATTGAAGAAACATGAAGAGTTGTATGCTACCCATGACTTAGAGTTAGAGCAGTGATGTTAGCTTTGAAACTGTGGAGACACTACCTCATTGGGAGGAGATTTGAGTTAAGAACGGATCATCAAAGCCTGAAGCATGTCTTCACTCAAAGGGATTTGAATGCTAGACAAAGGCAGTGGAGTGAATTAATGAGTGAGTATGATTTTGAGATCTCATACATCAAGGGAAAGAAGAATATGGTGGCTGATGCACTAAGCATGAGACCACGAACCGTCTCCCTAGTAGCCTTAAAGGTAAATTTGAGGGAGCATATGTTGGAGAAACTATTTGAAGATAGTTGGTATCTAAATTTTATATCAGTGCTTGAGAGTGGGAGGAAAATAGAACCCAAGTTTAAGGGATATGTCCTTGAACCAGATGGACTATTGAGATTTCAAGGGAGAATGTACATACCTAAGGAAGGGGGTATAAGAAGGACCATCCTCGAAGAGTCACATAGAGCACTATATTGTGCACATCCTGGAGTGAATAAGATGTATGTGGACATGAAGAAACTCTTCTTTTGGGTAGGCATGAAGCACGACATAGTCCAGTTTGTCACCAAATGTCTTGAATGTCAATGAGTGAAGGTTGATCATTGCCATCCAGTAGGACTCCTACAACCACATGGCATCCCTATGTCTAAATGGGAGGTAATTTCTATGGATTTTGTTGTGGGTTTGACACTCACATCATAGAGGCACAATGCTATATTGGTTATAGTTGATAAATTTACCAAAAGTGCCCATTTCATTCTAGTAAGAGACACTTACGATGTTACTAATGTGGCACGAGTCTTTATAAGTGAAGTTATTCGACTACATGGGTTACCCACAAAGATCATTTGTGATAAAGACTCTTGATTTACATCTAGGTTTTGGACAAGTTTGCAGTCAACACTAGGGACTCAGTTGAACCTAAGCACTACATATCATCCAGAAACAGATGGGCAGACCGAAAGAGTAAATCAAGTTATGGAAGACATGCTTCGAATGTACGTCATGGATAATCAGACTCAGTGGGAAAGGTACTTACCATTTGTAGATTTTTCCTATAATAACAGTTACCACAATTCAATCAGGATGCCTCCTTATAAAGCCCTATATGGAAGGCCATGTAGGACACCATTGAGTTGGGAAAAATTGGAGGACCGAGTAATAGTTGGGCCAGAATTAGTTCAAGAAATGGAGGAACATGTAAAACAGATTCGACAAAGGTTAAAGGAATCACAGGATAGACAAAAGAGATATGTTGATTCACATAAGATTGGTCGTAGTTATGAAGTAGGGGACCAAGTTTTTATTTGTATCCGACCCATCAAAAGCACCATTCGGTTTGGGAAAGGGACGAAGTTGTCACCTCGGTTCGTAGGACCTTTTAGGATCAAGGAGAAGATTGGACCAGTTTCCTATCGTCTTGTACTTCCACCCCATTTGCATAAAACTCATGATGTTTTTCATGTATCTATTTTATGACATTATGTTTCTAATGAATCTCACAAATTGGATTGGAGGGAATTATTGGTCTCGAACATGGGAACCATAGTGATCGAACCATTACGCATATTGGACCGTAGGGTTCGATAGCTCAGATGTCGCATGGTGGACCAGGTTAAGGTCCAATTGGACAAGTATAGCCCAGGATTTTCTACCTGGGAGGATGCAGAGACTATATGTCGTGACTATCCCTCACTTTTCAAGCATCTGTGATGCCCATTTTGACTTAGATAGCTACCTATGTTGAGGCTCTATTTTACAATTCCATGTTATTTATTTATGAACGCTATGTAATATTGATGCATTTAGTTGGACATGTGAAACTACTTAGAAAAATCATTAGATGGATTATGTATTGATGATGAAAATGTTTGATGTATGACCTAATGTATGACTTACTTGGTGATGAATTATCTAGTGCATGACTTATCAAAATTATTGTTGTTTCATGTATGGCTAAAGTGGATATGATTTATTTAATGAATGACTTAGTGAACTAATGATTTATTCCAGTATGAACTACAAAATTGACACATGGATACTAGACTTAATAACATGATGTTTAAGATCACTTATCTATATATATCTTGCTGTTATATAAATGCATGAATGAGAGCTAACCTATAGATTGGAAAGAACTATATGATAGCCAAGATCTACTCTTCCATTGGGGAAGGTTGAGACATCTCACGAGGAAAGGTATAATGTACATTATTCTATTACATTTTGTATCTACCGGATATACACTCTTATAACTTGGGTAAAATGTAAATGGCAGGTGACAAGACTACCTGACTGGATTATTCGATAACGAGTATCCAACCAGCATTGTAGTGTGGTCCATATTAGGGTGTTGACCATAGTTTTAAGCAGGGGTGGAGGTATTTCCCATCGTGTAACCTCCAAACTTGGAATCATGGGAGGGCAATGGTGGACACGCTCCCCTAGATGTGTGATGACAATTTCCAGTTGCCTGATGGGGAATTTAGGTCGATATAGTCGATGCTTCCTCCATATTGGTTTTATCAATGGTTAGATTGGTATATCCAATGCCACAGTATATAGCAGCAGAGGATGGATATGGTGGGAATGGAAGTAGGTCAGGAAGGATAGGAGGATATAGATCAGTTGGAGACTTTAGAGGGGACGTGATGTCATTATCTGACTTATCAATTTTTCCTACTATAACTCTCTCTCTATTTTTGTATGCATTATTGTCAAACTACTTTGAACTCCTTGTATCTTTTTCACTCTAACTTCGGGACGAAGTTTTCTGAAGGAGGAGTGTATGTAATACCCTACTTAATCTTATCATGCAAATTTTACTAGTGTTTAAATTACCTGAAAATATTGACTTATAATTATAAGAAATATTGGTACATACCTACATTGGTGAAACTGTAAATTTATTACTGATATAAATTTTATTATTATTCAATTCCCAACCTACCTCCTCAAATTTAAACTTTGATAGGATATGGTCTCCTTCCATTTATTCCAATTTAAATATCCATATCCCCATAATGTCCTCTCAAATTTACTTGGGAGAAGATATGGTCCTCTCCAATTAATTACCACATTATATATTCATATATCATCCCCAAAATGTTCTCTCAAATTTATTTGGGAGAAGATATGGTCCTCTCCAATTAATTACCAAACTAAATATCCATATCTTATCCCCAAAATGTCCTCTCAAATTTACTTGGGAGAAGATATGGTAAGAAAAGTCAAATGAAAGGATGAGGAGGTAGTTATGACATTAATGATAGGTAGTTGAGGTGGAGGGGAGAAGGAAGCATAAAATGGGAAGGATGATGAGGGGAGGGGAGGGGGATCCTGGTTTTGGTTTTGGTTGTGGTATTGAAAGATTTTGTTTTGGGAGGAAGGTGGAGAAAAGAGAAGGGGGAGAAGGAGAGTGTTTGTTTAAATTGGACGCACTGCATCTGGTTGGACTTGGGGTCGGAGGGCTAGGGAATCTGTGGAGGTTCCCTAGGCTAGGAAATACTTCCTAGTTCCCTGGGAGGTAAATCTAGTCGAGTGTGCAAGAGGAGCATCCCAACAGACTCAGGAGCTCAGGAGGTCGGGCATGCTCCTGTGGCGGTTCAACTACCAAGTGACCATCATGAAGTACACCCCCATCGAGGATAAAATAACTTCATCATAATTAGTGGTCCTTTGTGGATTTCCTCATCCTTCCATGTTTTAGATTCATAGGGTCATTTATACTTGTATACATGATAATGTTTGCAAACAACTTTCAAGAGGTTATGCCTAGTTATGACTACTTTACCACCTTGGAGAACACCATATCAGTGGTAAAGCACATAGTGCCAAAGAAACATGTAAAGTTACACATGTCATCTCAGTTGATGGATACAATCTATATTGTGCACACCTTCTTTGGGATGGGATGTAAAAGGTAAGTGAATGATTCTCGTATTCATGTTTATTGCCAAGACTTATGGAAGCAAAAATACCATGTTCATTATCACAATATATGTGAATACTTTTTTATGTTATTTATTACAAGTTAGTCCTACAAGAAGTAACATACCATATTCTCATAGATGGAGCTGGAGCATCCCTTGTTAGGGACAAGGAACTGCCATGTTCACTAATGCCTTTTTTCTTTGGATCATATAGTTTCAAGGATGGAAAATAGGCACATGCAAAGGTTGACATGCGATATATCATTTGGATAGAAATATAGTAGAAATGAGATATCATAGTGGTAGGAAGGTTGTCTCCATGTGGTGTATTGCAAGAAAAATATTTCCAAATGGTGTATTGTGTGAAGCAAAATTTGCGCATATATGAACATATTTCCCATTTCAATGTGTCATGTGAAAATATTTTTGGATTCATGCATTGTGTCACATGAAAATATTTTTCGTGTGATATGTCACAATTATAAAAGTTTTGAAAATGTTACAAAAAGTAAAGGTAAAAACATTTCTTGAACTTCCTTTATTTAATGAGTGAGATTGTGCTTAGAGTGCATTGTATCATAGGAAAATAATTTCCATGTGAAATAAACTATGTCACAGGAAAATAATTTTCATACAAAATAGGAAGAGAGGTTAACTTCTCAAGGAGCTAAAAAAACTTATTTTTTTCTCAAAAGAAGTTTATGAGCAATTATAGGAGTCGGAAAAATCAAGGAAAGATTCAAAGGTGTTCAGAAATGAAAGTGATGGTGAACAATGTACAAGGAAGAAGTTAAAGAAAAATAGGAGTGACCTCATACTATTTTAACCTTCACATAGTATTCAAGTGAAAAATAATAAGGAGGATTATTGCTAGCTCAACACTAACCTGGTTTTATTGTAAATAGTTTTGAACTCTTATTTTCTGACCTCTTAATCGCATCATCATGATCATAAAGTAATATAACACTATGATTTAGTACAACTACAAACTAAGATCCTACAAATTTAAGTCCCCTGTATTTCCAACCTTGTTTCTGATTTTCTCCTAATTTAACTCAATTTCCTATTCCTACTTTCCATGCTAACCATTTATCAACCACAATATATATGTATTTATTATATTTTCCAAGGAAAACCTCATGAGACCCCCTCCTAATTTTAAGAATATCCATGCAAAGAGCGTCTCAATTTCCAACTACAATGTGTTAGTAACCTTGAAGCCTATGGGATTCAATTGGACTTGAATCACTAACCTATGGTGTCCTCGTTGACAACATGCCTTCGAAAAATGGTGCCCATATTTGAACGTATAACATATGGCCTCCCCATTGACATCATGGCTTAAATGAATGGAAACTTTAATTAAAATAACCCCCTCCCTCTCTTAAAAAAATACATGATTCATATTCCAACCATAATAAAAATTACACTTTTTAAATTTCACAACATGAAAATAAGCTTATAAAATCATTATCAAAAACATATATCATTCATCTTTGAATTTTATACATATATCCACCTCTATTAAAATATATTACGATCATAGATCAATATTAACTCTGGATCTACCAAGCACGAAGAGGGATCAAATCTCTTAAGATGCAAATCCTGTTTTGTGTGAAAATTTTGAATAAAGGTTTGCACATCAAGATATTTGATTCCTCTTGATGCTTGTGTTGTGCCCAACAACTTCCCCCCTCACAATTGGAAATATTGAACAAACGTGCAAGGCCCTTCCATAGCCTTCTTCCTATCAATCTAAGGCAACAACCAAAGAAATTCTTCGAATATCACCCTTGGAATAGATCATGAGGCTTTAAAACCATTCATCGGGGCATTACCCATTTCCCTTATAACTCCTTGTAATAGAGGTGAAAGATCGGGAACCTTTACATCCAATTGTTAAATCTATTCTTAATGATTCATTAACACCAATGACACATCGAATTTTTATTTCATCCCCCCTTTTCACACTCTATATCAAAGGTTGGAGATCGAAGATAAAAAGGTTATGTCACTATTTAGCTCTTTACTTTTCCCAACTCTCTGAAACCGACATTGTATCAAATACATTTCCTCGCATCCATAGAGATCACCTCTATCAGATGTTGGAGACCAGAAAGAATTGAGGTGAAAAACTCATTTTTATTTTTATTTTCTCCAACTTCCCGATGGAGACACAGTATTGGCAATATTAAGGTCTAGAAATTCCTGATAATTTTAAAAATGCTTCCCTCGACTAACTTTTCTTGATATTGGCACTTAAGCCTATTTGATGTTGACCATTTTATTCTACCAAAAAAATCATCCACGCCCTTTACGAGTCTTTCTTTCACCAAAATCTTCTACAATGGCAAATAAATATATTTCCCTTGAAGCATTCTAATGGATTCCCATTGATCCATCATCTTCGGCCTACCATGTGGATATTGGGATTTTTCATTTGCACTTTCATCATCCTCACACAAGCTTGACTTTCATTAGAAAAAATTTGAGGTCTTAATTGGGCCTCCTAATGAATTTTATAAAATAATAGGGAAATAAGAAAATAAGATTAGATTAAATCATCAAATTTTAGAGGGGAAAAAAAAAAAAATTCAACAAGTATTTTCAACTTATCCCACTACAGTTTTACTCAAATTTCAAGAAAGAGAACTCGTTGGATGTTGAATTTAATTCTTCATACAAATAGTACCCATGTCGCATGCTTTCGATGGACCTTGCTACATGAAAATGAGAAATACATGAAAAAGTGTGACTACAATCACGTTTTTCATGTATTTATCATTTTCCGTGTAGTAGTGTTCATCAAAAGTATGCAACATGGGTACTCTTTGGATGAGGAATTAATTTTTACACCCAATGTGTGCTCCCACTCGAAATTTGAGTAAAATCTTAGGGAGATAAGTGGAAAATACGTGTTGAAAAGAGTAGTTTTTTCTTCTTCTTTTTTTTCTTTTTACCTTTCAACTCCAAAAATGGTGAACCGGTGCCCATAGTTGACATCATCATCTTGAATCCTATTGATTCTTATAAAGTTTATTTTGGTTTTGCATTTTTATTTTGAAGCCCATTTTAGACCTCAAAATTTCTCTAATGATGGTGAAAATACATGCACTAGCGTTCTTGCCTATCATTAATAGTTTTTTTTGCAAATAGTAATGTATTTCAAATTAATCACATCCTTAGGAATTAGTCAACGTTTCAAACCAACTAATGTGTTTCATCCTCGAGACAAAAGTGAAATAATCAATCGATCATCAAGAATAAATAGCATGGATGCACCATTGCCTAGAGTTAGTCGTTGGAAACTAGTCGGTAGTAAATTAGTTATTAAAGTAAATAAAATAACATTATAAATTGGTTGTGAGGAATTATTTACTAAAATATTATTCATTTAGTTATAAAGTAGCT
>APFE030732840.1:0-14398 GCA_000404065.3 Pinus taeda | reverse complement strand
TCATTCCATGGATCCTACATTAGTGGTGAGCTTGAATAGTGATTATGGATCTCCAACTTTGTCTTCAACACAAGACCCTATCATATTTCCTATACCAAAACACTATGTGTGCTTTTGACAACAATACTACCAACAACTGCAATGAAAGCATGGAATTCTTCAAATTGATCAAGAGCTTACCTTTGTCGATATAATGAAGGGAATCATATAAAGCTTAACCTCTCATGAAATTATATTTTGTAAGAGATTTGTCCCTCTCATAAAAATGGGGAAGATTGGAATATTAGCAAGGAACTATGAAGAAATTGGAGCTAATTGTAGCGTTGTGAATCTAGATGTAATGTCCCCATTATTGTGAGCACCAAGACACATTTTCCACTGCCCTAATAATCTCTCTATGCTAGCAAGAAGGGAAATTTTCCTAAGGGGAGTTGAGAAGTTTTGTATTTTGGTATTTTTGTAGTTATGGTAAAAAGGTGGAAAAAAGGTAAAAGGTGGCGAATAGGTCTCAATAGTAAAATAAAAAGAAACTCTAGAAGTTGGGAGAAAACACAATGAAGAATAATAAAAGGAGGAAGGAGCTCATTTGTTAATCATCCTAACTTATCATTTCTTATTGCTATTGAAGTGGAGCTCAAGCGAATTTTAGACCGATTGTTTCAAGCAAGATCCTCACCCTAGTTTCAATGGATTTCATAGCCACCCTAGCTATTCTACCCAATTTCAGTGGATTCCTTTGCCACCATAGTTGGTCTTCTATTTTCCAGATTTATTACTAATCTTCTTGCAAGGGATCTAGAGTTAATTCATTTGTTGCAGGAAGAGTTTACTTGCCAAGGGGAGTGAGTTCTTGTGAAGTCTGAGTTATTTTCCTGAGAGGGTTGAATTGATAAAGAGGCCAAATTCACCTACATAGGTTGAAATTCTTCTTGTGGAAGGGCCAAATTCACTGAGAATTGTGAGGCCGAATTTCTTTCCACAAAGGGGTTGAGTTGTTATCTATCTAAGAAGGGGCTAAATGCTATAACTTGGAAGAGGTCGAGTCCATTGTTTCTAGATGTTCAAGTTCATCTTTTCCCTAAGGCCAAGTTATTTTGTAGAAACCAAATTAATTAGGTCGAGTTGCTTGTGTAGAGGTTGATTTCCCTTATTGTTGGGACCGAGTTAATATAATCTCAAGGAGTTCAAGTTCTTGTTTGTGCAGGCCGAATTTCTCATCACCCAAGGTCCGAGTTTTGAAGTGGGGGTCGAATTCTAGAGGTCTGATTTTGTTTAGGGTCGAGTTGTTATTTCTTGGAGGTCAAAGTGTATCCAAATCAGGGGGCGAGTTGCTTGTAGTTGTGGAGGGTGTTATCATTCTCAGAAAGGTCAAGTTGGCATTGCCATCTGCCAAAAGTATTCTCCATGTTCATCACAAGTATTTTAAGAGAAATTGTTCCATTGATTCTTTGAAAACGACTTTCAGATTAATCACATCATCAATATTTGTTGGTTGACATTTTGAACCCTCTAATGTGGTTCATCCTTAGGCCCAAAATGAAAAAACCACCAATCTAACCTTAGGATTAAATATCAGAGATGCATCTTGTTCCATAATTAGTCATTAAAAAATATAAATTAATTTAATCAATATAAAAACGCTAAGTGAGATTTTAGGTCAACATTTAATAAAATATTAAAAATATTTAGTCCAATTAATTTTATTTAATATTTTAAATTAAAATATTAAAAATTAATTTGGTCAATAAATTAAAAATACTGAAAAAAGGTTAACAAAACTAATGGATAGAAAATATAAAATAAAAAAAATTAGAAAAATGGGAAATTAATAAATAAAAAAAAGGAGAGACCAAATAACATATTGACCAACAATAATGATATTTATTATGTATATAATTAACATTAAGGAAAATAATTATGATTTTTATTATTACATTAGTTATAATAATAATAATATATATATTAATAATAAACTATTAAATTCTAAATTGACAAAAAAATAAAAAATAAAAAATAATAAGTTAATATAAATTAGAAGGGTAGGAAGGGGAGAGATTCTCTTTAATCCTAGTGGAATAATAGTGGATAAATATGCATGGGACTTAGCATCAAGGCCAATAATCAAGCAAAAGTTTATAGTTTGTATATGGGACTCCTTCTAGCCAAGAAGAGGGAAGTTAAAAACATCGCAATTATCGTATTTGATTATTAGAAAATTAAGAAATTCTTCCTTTGCACAAGATAATCACCTAAGCCATACTCTCCTTCGTGTTCAAAGCATTCTTTCTACCTTTGAAAGCTCACAAGCCTAGGAGATTCTTCGAAACCTTAATACAGAGGCAGACTTGATATAAAAAAAAACATGTAGATTTCCTAAAGGATCTTTGGAAATAAATGAAGTCTCTAGTCTTCACCCTATTCCATAACCCTTCTCTGTGATTGGCCTCTTCATGTGCCCCTCCCATATACCTCCTTATCCTTGGCACACATAGAATATTTCTTATGATCTCGTCATTTCTTTTCACTCCCTAATTGTCCGTAGCATGAGATCTCTTAGTCCTTCTTTGCACATCGGTGTGATGACACACCTCCCCGCTCTCTTGTTGGACGACCTCCATTATCCCCTTTGCGTGATGCCAATATATATATATCTATATATTCAAAATAAAAAGTAAGAAAACTAAAAAAAGTATTGGGAAAATATTTTTTAATTATTTTAAGTCAAATTAAAAAGTAATAAAACAAATAAACAAAAAATTACTAATTATTTTTTTATTTAATTTTTATCATCTTAAATTGAAACTATTAGTTATGATATTGTAACACAACCTAAGTTTATATTTAATTTTATAAAAATTAAATTTGTGATTTTAAAAAAGATTATATAATTTTTTAATTGTAATGTACTTATTAATGTAAATTTGATTATTATTTTATTGGAGTTTAGTATTATAATTTTATAAAATTGAATAGCGTTACTTTTTTAAAAAATTTATATTGGATTTAGTAACTAGCTACTGTAAGTGTGTATTTAAATGAAAGTTTTTTATAATTTATATAGGATTCAAAGAGTATATTTATGATATGAAATTTTAAATATGATTATAATAATTTAAAAAAATTTAATTATATATATTAATTTTTAAATTCGCAGTGAAATTTTTTATTGTATATTTTGAAAGAAATCTCTAAGTTTTTATTGTGATTTAATAGTTATTAAATACCAATAAAATATTTAAAAATTGGAAAGATAAAAAGAATATCTAATAATTTTTTACTATAATTAATAAAAATAAGCTAAAATATTGACAAAGAAATAAATTATATTGCATTCCCACATTCACATTTTAAAAGTAGGGTTTAAGTATCATATATGTTTGTTGTACATTCCTAGTCAATTTCCAACCAAACTTTTAATACGATAACAAGAGTTCAAGAAAAATAAAGGCTTTTGCTTGAAGTGATTTATATTGGGATGGTGTTGGTACTTGCGGTCATTCCCAACAATTAATTTCGCCAATAATACAAAATAAGAAAATATAAATATTTAAAAAGATTATTTTAAATTTTATAATTAATTACAACTTAACATTATATTGAACATTTTTTTTTCTAAGTAAAGGCTAATTTTATTAAGACAAAATGAAAAATAAAGTTACAAAGAGGCAGAGGCCTCAGACAGGAGCATATGAATGCTTTAAGGAGAACTGAGCCGTCCCAAACTTGGGAAAAGACCATTACAATGATGCATAAACCAACCATAGAAGCCCGACATAGATTGATAAACCATGGAGCAGAATTAGGGTAAACCCTTTGAAACATAAAAAAAACCAAGCCTATAAATAGCAAAGTTGTACATGTCAGCCGGGAGACCATAAACTATTGAGCCAAAAAGACATAATCCAGATTGCCGAACCACCTGAGCAGAACCAGAATCTTAAACTTCCAAGTCACAAAGACATGGAACCAATTTGTCGGACCGCCAATACTGAGCCTGAACATCAAAAAACAGAAGAGACCGAACCTAACCCACGACCAAAAGGAAAATTCTGACCAGACAGGAAGGAGACCAGGTGGCATCACATAGGGATGTCCTGGTCCAACGACTCTTCGATGACAGGGCATGTATTGTCATGCCAAAAAACACCATCATGTTCCACATCACCCACTCTGTTGCCATCTGGAGGAACTGACTCAGGATGGGTGCCACTAGAGCTAGCAGCGAAAGCCATCGTAACATTGATTGCATGAGGATTGCCACTTGGTGGCTGTGAAGTGCTAGGATTAACCCCCTCACCATGCAAAACGCCACGCCCCTCCACCTTACCTTCATCTGCAGAAGTCTGTCCAGAACCAAGGCTAGCCGCACCTCTGAGAGCGCCCTGAGGATGCTCTGCCACATTACTCGCTGGAGGCTGAACCAGAGCTTCTTCCTCGGAGAAAATTATGGTAATATTAGCAGCAATGATGGGCTTATTTAAGCTACTATGAAATTTGAAGTGGGTAGATTGAAATGCATTATGCGGGAAGGGATTTATAGCAGCGTTGGACGGAGGAGAGGGCGCTTGGGACGAAGGCGGAGAGACATGGGGCAAAGGCTGATCCACAGAATGAGTTGTTCAAGGCCACGCATGACCACCCTTGTTTCCGCCATGATGGCTTCTCATTCTATGGTGGACCATGGTTAGGCGACAAGGGGAGAGCATGGAAGCGCAGAAATCTCTAGGAGAATGTCAGGGTCTAAACTGCACAACAAGAATCTAAGGAATGCTTAGAGAGCAAGACAAAGAGTGAGAGCTAGATGTCCCAAAACCAAAATGAAGAACAGCTAGGTATTGAACCTCTGAGACCGAATTCCTATAGGGGAATCCAGCAGGAGGCAAGCAACGAATATGAGACGGGGCACAGGCAATGGAATTGAAAGCCGAAAACTCCATGATAAATCTAGCTCCTACAATGTCTCAACGGATGTGAGCATTAATATCAACCTGCAGACGAATCTACTTGCACCTGATGTGCATCATCATGAGTTAGGTAAGGCCTTGGAGATTTGCGCTGGCCAGCAACTGGCATGGCCGAGCGCCGTCGCTCATTAAAATCTCCATTAATGAATTCTGTATCACTCGCATCCGGGTGCTCTTCTTCTCCCCGATTCATGTCATTCTTCACCAGATTAATGAAATCCATGAGTTGAGATTCAGAGACTAATCTGGATATTGGGCCTGAGTGAAGTTCCATTTCGCTTTCAACCCCAATGTTTGCTAGTAAATCAGCCACTTTATTTCCGTTCCTTCAGATGTGCTTGAAGGTAATTTCCCTATGAGAAGAGAGCTAGATTTCAATGAGCTCGAGCTGTTTCGCCATTCTCCAGCTACTGCTTACTTTACCTGAGGGGGTGCCTTGCATAATTTTGGTGACCATATTTATGATGAGTTGAGAATCGCCTTCTATGATAAGCGAAAAGAATTCGTTATTTTGAGCTAGAATAAGTCCTTGCTAGAGACCTTCCAGTTTCGCCAAATTATTGGTGTCCCAGCCTCTTGAACCTAAAAAGGTAAGAAGAGAAAGGCCGTTGTAGTTTCTGAAAATTCCTCCGAAGCCTGAATCACCTGGGTTGCCTTTCGAGGCGCCATCAAAGTTCAGCTGATACATATGCATGGGAGGAGGGATCCACTTTTCAGGAGAACGACTTGATGAATGCGATGGTTCTTTGGAGTTGGGTTCTTGATTCCATTGAAGGTTCCAATTGTCCCAGGTATTTTGTTCTTGGGGAGTAGAGGGAAAGTCCTCCTGAAACCAGTCATGGATAAATAATGTTTCCTTGATATTTTGGCATATAGTTTCCAAAGATTTTCCAGGGGCGTAGATAGATCCTTGAAGATCCTCCGGTTTCTCTCCGTCCAAATGGTCCACATGAGGAAGCTTGGAATGAGTTTCCATAGTAAGTTCAAGATCTTGCTTTGATACGGATTTCGATCCCAGTTTCTAATAGTGGCTATGATGTCCCCCTGTATTCTGCCTTCCTTCTGACACCGAAAACTGACTTTTTCCCAGAGCTTGCGCACAGTAGGACATGATTGCATAAGGTGCTTAATGGATTCCTCTTCTTGTCTGCAGATCGGGCACGTGGAGGGCTCGTGATAGTTCCTTTTCTTGAGATTGTCCCATGTTAGGATCTTGTTTTGAAATAAGAGCCAGAGAAAGGTGGAAATTTTTGGCCAATTGTTAGCGTCCCAGACTTTGCTCCAAATTGGGCTTTTGACCATGTGCTCCTTAATTATTAAATTGTAAGCTTCTCTGGTAGAAAACGTGCCTTTTTCTTCATAGCCCCATCTAAGTATGTCCTTGTCATCTGAGTGTTGTATTTTCCTTTTCATTAATTCTGTAGCAAGAGATTTTCGAGCTTGTTTTGATCCATGCCGTAAGATTTGATCCGCCTGAATCCATTCCCTGTGACCTTGTAATGGAGAGGGAAGCCAGAACATGTTGATTTTGTCATAGGCATGAATATCCTGCTCCGGGATTTGCATATGAGAGATCATGTCCTTTATCTGGGTTGCTGCTGCCAAGAGTCTTCCCAAAACCTTGCTGTGTTGCCATCCTTAACTTCCCAAAAACTATGCTGCTGGATCAGGCTTCTATGTTGCTTGGCTGAGTTCCATATTAGGGATCCCATGCTGACTTCTGACATTCTGATTAGCTCTTCTGTTGGGCGATTGTTAGCATATTTTGCCGTCTAAAGAGTAGCCCATGGGGTGAATGGTACAAACAAACATTTCCACCATATTCGAGCCCCCATGACCACGTTGTTGTGATAAGGATCCCTAAGGCCAGTCCCCTGTGCACATTTTGGAAGGCAAACGGTGTCCCATTTGACAAGGGCCCATTTTCATCCTTGACCAGAATTGCCCCATAAGAAAGATCGCTGAATGTGCTTAATTTCTTTAAGAACCCATTTGGGAGCCACGCGGATTGAGAAGAGATATAGCGACATGGATTGAAGAACAACTTTTATAAGAACTAACCTACTTGCCATATTGAGGTTCCTGTGAGTCCATGAGGAGAGGCGGGCTTCCAGCTTTTCTAAAAGGATTTTCCAAGAAGAGTGCTTCAAGGCCAAGGCAATCAAGGGTGCTCCTAAGTAATTAGAAGGGAGGACTACAATGGAGAAACCAAGAATGTGGGCGATGGCTGCTTGGGTTACAACCGGAGTGTGAAAAAAGAAGATCTGGGGTTTGAATCTATTGATATTGGCACCTGAGGCGTCCGAGAAATCCGATAATATCAATTTGAGCTGACGAGATTCCTGGACAGAGGGATGACCAAAAAGCATATTGTCATCAACAAATTTCCGGTGGGTAAAAGCGAAGGAGTTATGAAAAGACAAACCTCTTAGGAGCTGTGAGTGCTGAGCTTTTTAATAATTCGGCCCAAACCTTCTGCCATAATAACAAAAAGGAAGGGAGAAAGAGGGTCTCCTTGTCTGAGTCCCCAAGAAAGATGAAAGGGGGAGGAGGGAATTCTGTTAATCAGAATCGAAAAGAAGGATGAAGTGATTAGGCTCATGACCCACCTAAGCCAAGGAGGAGAAAAACCTAAAGCAAGAAGAACTTCTATGATGTACTGCTAGCTCAAACTATCAAATGCCTTAGAAAGATCTATTTTAAGTAGCATGCCTGACTTTTTGAAATGCTTCAAAGAATGAATAATTTCATGAGTCAAGATGATTCCGTCCGTGATCTGCCTGCCTTCAACCTACCCAGATTGCTCCGGAGAGATAATTAGAGGGAGCAGCAGTTTGAGTCTGGACGCTATAATTTTGGAGACAATCTTGTAAATTATGTTGCACAGGGCAATAGGCCTGAACTTGTCCTGGGTGCTGGGTTGAGCTTCCATGGGAATAAGGGATATGAATGTAACATTCATTCCTGGAAGCATCCATCGCATGGTTCTTGATTCCTCAACAACCTGCCAAACTTCCATTTTGATCAGATCCCAGAAAGAGTGGAAAAAATTAGAGGTGAACCCGTCCGTCCCAGGCGCTTTCCCAGCTTTCAATTGACGAGTTGCCGCTTCCACCTCCTGTAAGTCTACAGGCCTAAGAAGGAGTTGGTTATGTTCTTCGGTAATAAGTTTAGGAATGTTCCTTGTAGTTTTTCCTGTGGCTTGCGTTCTGTCTGTGTGGGGCTCCTTATGCACTTGCTTGAAATAGTTTAGAAGTTCGCTTTCAATTTCTTCATGTGATTCCACCTTTATGCCCTGCGCATTCTGAAGATTGGAGATGTTATTGTTCATTCTGCGCTGGGTTGTGGTTTTGTGATTTTTTTTTTTGTATTTTTCTCTCCATCTTTAAGCCATCTGATTCTTGATTTTTGCCTCCATAACGTTTCTTCCTATTTTGCCCTCTCTGAGATTTGCAATTCTAGAAGTTTTTCCTGTTCTGCCAAGTCTTCTGATCAGCCTTCGAGTATAATTTTTTGCTGCAACTGTTTCATATTCTTATCAAGGTCGCTCTGAGCCTTGAATATATTGCCAAAAGAGTTATAATTCCATTGTTTGATTTTGCCCTTGAGATGCTTAAGCTTTTGCTGGAATTGAAGCATTTTTTTACCATTAGGAGGACAAAAATTATTCCGCTATGTTCTTATCAGGTTGATGAAATCCGGATGAGACATCCAGAAAGCCTCAAAGCGAAATGGTCTACGTGTTGTTTTACCAGGATGAGACCAATGAAGGGAGATTGGCCAGTGATCGGATCCAGAGATCGGTAAGATGGAAGCAGCAAAGTTGCCTCCTATATGAATAGCATTGTCTGATAGTAAGAATTTGTCCAGACGGGAGGCTATCTGATGCATCCCTGCTCTTTTGTTGTTCCAAGTAAAGAGTCCATTATTGAAGGGAAGGTCTATCAACCAATTGTTTTGAATGAATTCTTTTAGGTTGTTCCCTTCCTTATTGCTATTGATTCTGCCTCCCCTTTTCTCCTCCAGATTGGTAATCATATTGAAGTCACCCCCGACAATCCAAACAGGGTGCATCCTATTAGAGTTGATTGCTAAGAGGGTGTTCAAGATTTCTATTTTGTGCATGGCGTCCTGGGGAAAATACACATTGGTTAGATGCCCGTGTATATTGGCTCCTGAGATGTGAAAAATTGCTTGAATGAAATTCTTAGCAGCATGAAAGTTATTGAGCCTAATGGTACGAGTGTCCCATATAATTGCTAAGCCTCCAGATGCTCCATCAACATCTACTGCGACAGAGAGGCTTCCTGGCCATGCTTTTGTTGCAATTCTTTCCAGAGCTGATGAATTGCATTTAGTTTCTTGCAAGAATATGATTTGTGGTTTCTCTTGTATTATCAAGTTTTTGAGAAGTCTTCCTTTCCCTGGGCCATTGAAGCCTCTAATATTCCATGATATTAACTTCATTGGGAAATATTGTGGAGGGAGTTGTAGTACTTTGTTAGCTCAGAGTACCTGCCTGACTTTATTAACATTTCTCCTATTCGGATTGTTCACTGGAGGTCTGTTTTCCTTCCTCACTTTTTGTTATCTTTAGTAATGAGTTTCCTATCCCAAACACCTCCCGTTTGAATGCCGAGAGATTTTTGCCTTTGTGCCCTTGAGAGGATCACCTCCAAGTTTTCTAGTTGTCTGACTGGAATTTTGTTGTAGTTTTTTTATTTGTATGCCTTTTCTAGTCCTAAAATGTCTAGTTCCCCAGTATCTAGACTTTCCGGTTCCTCTTCCATTTGTTGAGACTCATCCAATTCTTCAGTGGATTCTATAGGTATTCTGGAATCAGAATGTAGGTTGTCCACCTCCATTCCTTGACTATTCCATGTTGGGAGATTGCGCTTAGTTGGAGATAAAGGATTTGTGGGCAGAGTATCTTCTTGAAGGGATTTGGCACTTGAATGAGCATAAAACTTATCCTTCGGTGTTTCCTTCTCTATGGACACCGGATTTTCGGAGCTAGTATCCTTTTGATGGGCTAAAACTTCAAAGCTGTTAGTTGTGGAAGGCTGGGAGGAGCTGGCTTGAGGCATCTTAGGATTAGGAGCGGATTTCTTGTGGCTTTTTCTACAGTTGGTTACTTTGGTAAAGCCATCAGACTCAGGTTTCTCTGGAGCAGAAGGGGTTGAAGGTTTTTGAGTCAAAGGACAGTCCCTATATAAGTGGCCCAGGGCGTGACATCTTCTGCATCTAAACGACACATGCTCATAATCAATCAACTGAACCCATTCAACATCATCATGGAATATACTTACCGTATTCGGAAGAGCCTTGTTAAGGTGCATGTATACACAGATTCGTGCAAAAGAGGTGTATCTTTGGAGTTTTGTTTCCTCTGCAACTTTGATAAACTCGCCCAGAACATTTCCTATTGCTTGTAAGGAGGATTCTTCCCAATATTCCATGGGCAGTGAATACAATCTTATCCTAACAGGAGCCCAGCTTAGGTCCTCTTTATCAGGGTTGAAGCGCTCTACCCAGCCTCTTAGATACAGTTCGACAGCATTGAAGAAATACGACCCTCCATTTAAAACCCTGTTCCGATCCTCGAGACAGTTAAAAATCGCCGTAAAGAACCCTTTAGGCCCCAACTGCAGAGTGATGTGTCCTTTAGGATGCCATTTAGCTGCTATCTAGTCACGCAATAATTTTTTCAGTTGGCCAAAGTCCTATAAATAACATTATATTGAACATATTAATTACAATAGATATATTAATTTAAATTGTAAGATATTTAAATTATAATCTCTATTTACAATTTATAACTTATAAATTAATTAGATAATAATTAAAATAAATATTATATATATATATTTAATATTATAAATGATAATTAATGTTCTCTAAATGATCTACCAAACTTTAAGAAAGAAAAATTAATCACAAAATTCCAATAAAATTAATTGTAAAACAAATAATAAATATTAATAATAGGTTAAAAGATTTTTTTAGGTTATTAAAAGAGTTCCACAGGCCCCTTGGAATATTTTCATATTATTAATTTGTTTAATAAATTAAATAATAGGATAAAAAAATTAAATGAAAATAAAATTGTAGAATTGAGTCTTTTGTGATCTATATCAAGTTTATGAGAGATTTTTCGGCGAAAATCACATGAAATATCATTTGTTGACGCGTTTCGAACCAACTATTGTGATTCATCGTCAAGACAAGTTGAAGAAACAGATCCAGCTTTGCATGTTAAATAGTTTGAGCAGCCTCCAACGGCTAACTTAACCAACGACTAATTTTGACTTTTGGACCAAGGTCATAGAATTTTTTATAAATTAAATGGAAGTTAGTTATATTAGGTGACCATGCCTTTATATATATATATATATATATATAAATTAATTTAAATGGTGTTTAAGTTAATAGTTATTTTAAAAATATTTAATAAATACATTATTAATAATTAAATGAAGTTAGTTATATAAGTGACTTTCTTTTAATAATGTGTTAATAAAGTATTTTAATGAGTCGTTAATTTAGTAGATTTTGTAGCATTAAATACATATTAGAACGAGAAAATAATATTAGTTAAATAAAATATCTAATTATTATTACCTAAAAAAATAATAAATAAATAACTATCCAAAAATAATATAATAATTATTTAAGATGTAGTTATTATAAAGTACAATATAAAAAAAAAAGCCAAGGGGTGGAAAATAAAAATATTTTTAATTAATGATATGTAAATTAATTTAATATTACTAACAGTTTAAAAAAATAAATAAATAAACTAGAGGAGCCAAAAAGGGGGGGGGGGGGGGGGCGCGTGGAAAAAGCGACTAGGAAGAGAGTGCTAGGACCCAACACCCACTGATTTTCCAGTCATCCTCCCTATTGAGATTGCTTGGCCTCTTTTCAATCTCAAGAGCTTCCCTAAATTTATGAAGATGGAAGTGCGAAACTCTAGCAATAACACTAGCCTCCTCAATACAAATATGATGATTGGTTTTTTTCCGCATGTTCAGCTAAAGCGGAAGACTTTGCTCTCCTATGCTTAAGGTCAGTTGCATGCTCACTAATCCTTTGATTAATGGAGCGACCAGTCTCACCAATATAGGGGGTCCCATAGGAACAAGGGATAATATATACCCCTTTCATATCTTTAGGGTCGATAGGATCCTTCACTGATCCGAGGGACATACGAATGGTGTTAAGGGGCGTAAAGGTTGCAGGGACACTATGCATCTTGAGAATCCTTGCAATCTTATCAATGGTCCCCTGAACAAACGGAAGATGGACACCTGGAATTCGTTCCTTCGGTTCCCTTTTAGCAAGAGAATTCTTGGCAGCTTTTAGGATAGCCTTCTGACCCATGTATCTACTATAACCATTCTCAACAAAGACATCAAGGAGATGAGATTTTTCCTTCTCAAAACTCTTTTTATCCGAGATCCTTAGGGCCCGAGTAGCAAGGGTATTGAGAACACCCATCTTTTGAGCCGAGAAATGGTGGGAACTGGCATGAAGATACTGCTTCGTATGCGTTTCCTTTCGAAAAACTTGGTGGAAGAGGGAACCAACACTATTCTTAGAAATAAGAATATCAAGGAACGAGAGGCAATCATCAACTCCCTGCTCCTTAGTGAACTTAATGGCCGAGAATTGATTGTTGAGATGAGCAAAGAAAATATCTAATTCCTCTTGGCCGTGAGACCAGATGACATTGGTGTCATCCACATACCTTTTCCAAAGCTTGAGCAGGAGCTGGGAAGACTAAAGTATGTGGACTAAAATGATTGATATGATTGATAATAAAATTACTTCTCATTTTGTAATTCTCAATTATGATTTAATAATAATTTATTTTATTATTAATAATTTTTGTAAAATATTTGCGGAGAAGAATAAAAAGGAAAATGGATAACGCTAAACAAAAAATGAAAAAGATTTATTGTACATTCTATAACAAGTTGTTCCTTTATGATCAAAATAATATTTAATATCAACTCATTAAAAAAATTAAATAATCATATAAATAAAAAATTAATATAAACTCATATAAATAAACCATTACAAATCTACTAATCCAACATAGTTCTATTATTATTCACATTCGCTAGATTTATGTTAGCTGAATTTGTTTAGGCTAAATTGCTGGCTTTGTGTTCTCCGTACTCTGCACTTACAAGTAAACTCGAAAAAGGCAAATATAGGAACAAGAAGAAAAGAATTGTACGCACACGAAACATAATTCATTGTACGCACATGAAACAGACTTTATTTGTAAATTAACAAAAGTGATTTTCATACACGTTGCCTCATGCGGAAGAGTCAAGAGACTTCATAAATCTAAGACGATTGATTAAGGAATTGGCACTTACTCAGAATCTCCATCATTTGAATATTGAAATATAGTCACACACTCAGACCTATGTAAATTGTTGGCAATCAAAGAAAAAAGCTACACAGCAATGTCATTCAAATAACTTTGAAGCTAACGAGAGAGGGGACCGCACTGGTTTAGAAGGGTAATCTAATTGTCCATTATACAAAGTGACCCCGTTATCACGGCGGAAATATTCGCAGAATTTGCAGGAAAATGAAAAGCGGTCCGTATTATCTCTAATTATCGATTTCCCTCAAAAGAATACACGCATAGACCTTATGATTAAGAAACAAGTCACAAACAATTATCTAATAGACTTTATGATTAAGAAACATGTGACAAACGGAAAGTAATTACATTAGGGGTGATCGTTTGTTTATGTTTAATAATTAAAAACAGCAACTGGGAAAACTTTTTGGAAATACGAAAAATTGATGGCTCCGCCAAGGGAAGCGTTTGAAATGGAAAATAGTTAAATGGATATTTTTCTTTTTTTATATGGTTTTGTATGAATTATGTGTAAGTAGGATATGTTAAAAAAAAATAATAATTTTTTTTTAAAGCTGATGTTTGCCAATTTTAAATTATGTATAATTTTTTAATTTTATTAATAGATTAAGATTAATTATTAAAATATAATTTTGTATTTGAATAACCAGTAAATTATCTCATGTTTTTAATAGTTCCCTTATTTTATATTTGAATTTGAATGGATCATAAATTTACCTTTAACAATTTTTTTTACTATATTAAAATTCCAAATTAAGTAAAATTTTAAACATTTTTACTCTTCACTAAAGCCAATGTCATTTCTTAAATCAAAGGGAAAAGGTTAATTCAACACAAAGAATTGAAAATCTTGCTCCGAAATCTTTTAATATTTCTTTTAACTAAACATTTATAAAATGAATCTTTAAAAGGAAAAGCGATATCCTAAGAATATTTTAAAACCTTTAAAGACATAAATATTTCTACATCAAAGTTGTAATATTTAAAAATATTAATTGGATATAGTTTTATTATAATATTTATTATCATG